>JABASF010000921.1:0-29083 GCA_019776145.1 Harlomillsia oculata
CGACAACTAACAGTCCTACTGAGACTACAGAAACTTCTGAAACTAGCGATCCGTCATCATCAACAACTTCCGGTCCAACTGAGACGTCCACAACCGAAACCCCGGATCCGACTTCTTCAACTCCCTCCGGACCAACTGAGACGTCCACAACCGAAATCCCGGATCCGACTTCTTCAACTCCCTCCGGACCAACTGAGACGTCCACAACCGAAACCCCAGATCCGACTTCTTCAACTCCCTCAGGACCAACTGAGACGTCCACAACCGAAACCCCGGATCCGTCTTCTTCTACTCCCTCCGGACCAACAGACACAACCACAGTTTCGACTACTACCGGTGAGAACGATGACGATGAGTGGTTGTAATTTGTAATATTGTATTACTTGTAATGAGCTTTCACCACTGGAACTGGAAGTGCCTTTGTGTTGTCCAAAAGCTGGTATTTTGTTTTAAAACGCTGTCTAGATTCGTCAACTGATCGTACATCAACAACCACCCAAACGACCACGACTTCCACATCAACAACGGGAAGTTCAACTGGCAGTACATCTACTGAAACAACCACCACCACTACTATTACTATTAGTACTAGCACTACTTCATTACCAACCGGCTCTACGCCTACGGATCCTAGCAGTACTACCGGTGAGGGTTTTATTGTTGTTTTTAAACCTGCTTAACCAAGAAGGCACTTCCGAAGTATTTATATAGTGTTCGTGTCGTATTTATAGGATTAAAACAGTTATTGTAAGAAATGAAGTATAAGTAAATTACTAAACTCAACGTTCTTCATTTTAGACCCCTCAACAACAACGTTTGATCCAAGCTGCCCTCCTTGCCCGACTACAGTTACCCCTCCAGATTGTCCAACAACAACATTAACATGTCCTCCAGTAACCTGTCCAACAACAACAGCATTAACATGTCCTCCAGTAACCTGTCCAACAACAACAGCAGTAACATGTCCTCCAGTAACCTGTCCAACAACAACATTAACATGTCCTCCAGTAACCTGTCCAACAACATCAACATGTTCTCCGGACGCGGATGATGACGACTGTTCCCAAACAGCCTGGATAGCAGGTACGGCGGTAGCTGCCGTTGGATTTGTGGCCGCCTCAGCAATTGCAGCATTTCTTTTCAGAAAACTCCGTCATGCAACCAAATTAAGTCAATTAGTACCCGCATCTGAATCGTCCCATCTCAAGGCAACTTTTTCAAGTTCATCTCCAGGAGATTATGGCATCAAACGGGCTAGTGTAGGCGCAGCGGAATGGAAAGCTGGATCTGGAAATGGCGGTGGAATGGACAGCTTTACAACTACGTCTGAAATCCCAAGAAAAGATTCCCTTTCCGCATTTACTAAAGACACAGACGCAACAGTGTCCTCGTTTGCTGACAAGTTAGTTGCTGCCAAGAATGATGGTCTTCTAACGTCTTCTCCAGCGGCATCATCTTTGTCGCAACCAGTTGCTTCCACCTCTGCAGCAGCGTTAGCTTCAGCTCCAACCGTCAGTATCTTAGCCACGCCGAAGGAAATCCCGGCTGATTATGACGGATCTAAAGCCGCAGCTCCATCAGGAAAGGGCAGTAAACGTTCCGGGAAGAAACGGAGGACAAAGATTCAATTTGATGACACAGACGAAATCATTAATCCGGATTCTGATGACGTGTCGGACTCGGAAGAGGAAGTTGCAAAGCTTTAATCAATTAATATTCAATAATCTATAATTTGTTACCTGCTGAAATAGTACTGATTGCACTGACTTTATTATCGTTGTTAATTCATGTTCAATAACAATGCAAATAAGAAAAATATTTAACAAAATTACTTTGAACTAGAAAAAGTTTCCATACAAAGTATTAAAATTCATTCCATGAACTACAAACACGAATTGGACACTTCTCCGCTTACTACTGACGTTAATTTCTTCCTTGATAACACCAAGGTCATGGATTTCAAAAATTTAGTACACAGTACGCATATCGAGATCGTCTTTTTTCGGTTCATTCGTCTACTCATCTGTGAATAAAACAAAAATATCCATTAAAGACTAAATAATCAACTATAAATAATAATTAACCAACGACATTTGACGATCGTTTAAAAAGACTAACCTCCTTGTCCTGGTTCTCGCCTTTAAGTTATATTGGCATTTGCCAGCCCACAAACGGACTCTTTTCCCACTGTCTGTACGTTTGCAAACTCTTCCAAAAACAAGTTCACTGTTTTCGGACAGTGATATGTTTCAATAGTATCACCCAACCATTTGATTTCATCATGTATAGTCTTTATCCTAAACGAAGCACCTTCACCTACTCTTGGTCTAGGGTTCGTTTTCTCTCTACATATTTTGGGACTATTGGGAAAATTGGGATACGAGGACGAGACGAAAAGATTTTCCGTTCGCAGTTTATGGATGCAATTCATATAATCCTCATCGTCTACGTGAACATCTTCTTGTGAATTAGTGTAGTCACAATTGGAAGACTGCAGCATTAAAAAATTGTCTTCGCTTTCCCTTTCCGTTTTGATTTTGACTTGACACATTTCTGGGTTAAAGTTGAGTCCAGCAACGAATTGATCAATCGAACCTAGTCCTGTGGTAATCGCACCCGAACAAGGCTCCTCACGCTCCTTCTTGGGAACAATATTACATAAGATGTCGACGCCGCTTCCAAGTTGCGGTTTCGTATCAAAATAATCATCTTCTGATTTGATATTGGTTAAAGTTGACAAACTTGTCGTTGGAACTTTACCGTCGAAGTCGAAACCACTTTGATTTTCTTTGATAGTCAAATGTGACGATGATGACCCGCTTTCGTTAATTTTCAGTTTCGTATCTGAATCATTTTCTAATTTGATATTTGCTAACGTCGACTTGAAAAGATCTGTCGCTGTCTTTGGAACTTCAATGCCCGAACAATTGTACAATGGTCGTTCTTCAAAATCATGTTCACGAATAGGACTGAATTGGAACTATAGACGAAAAGGTCTCAAACTCCTTGACATCCAGAGAATCTTCGGTGTTTGATGAACATCTTCGTCTGCCTGGTCTTATAATACTTGGTCTTTTGATTTTCCCCATTTGTTAATATAAAAACAAATTAAACTGTATGATTACAAAATCATTACAAAACATAAAGCTTCCCTTCTACGAAGTACGAACTTAGAATCCTGTACTATTGAATGTGATTTGAATCGTCAAACCCTTCAAACCCACCTGCCTGACTTGACTGACCAACTGACCTCGCCTTCTGTTGGGCAACACCAAATTAATTGCAAAGCAGTGTAATCTACCTGATTAATCATAATAAAAAACACTTTTTGCAAAGGTTCTCTAAAATCTAAAGCTTTTCGCCGCACGCGGTGCCGGTGTATCTTCTTCGCTGTACTGCGGCTTCTCGTGAAATGTGATCAGCGCGTCGTCGTTTTGGGTGAATTTGTCTTTAGCGCGTCATGAGCAGAAGCAGAAACCGCGTTTACTTTTCGTTGTACTAAAACAGAAGCTTGGGATTAAGTTTTGTCTCATCGTTGATCAATCTAAACTTAAACGAATTAAACCATAATAATTTCGGCAAAACGAGGATTCGAAACGAAAAATCGACTTTTTAAATTGGCAATTACTACAAACTTGAAATTAAAAAACCTGCCTGTTTCCAAACGCGGCGTACGATAACAAGCAATTCCGCATTACATTTTACAATTTTTTACCCCGGCATCGGACATTGGCAATTGGCATCCCCCGGCTTGTGTGTGTTCATTTCGTTTTCCTTCGTTGCACTATTATGATTTGATGATGACATGAGATGAAAGAAATTGATCAGAAATCCTGATAAATTCTCTACTTCTACAGCATATGTTTAGTAAAAATTCAGGATGAGATTATGATTACTGATTACGTGATTACACACGTTAGATTGAAAAGAGGCATGAATTCAGTGGAACGCCCTTACAACAATCCAATTAATTTTCAGATGCACAACACTAGTATGAAATCATGACTTTGATCATTTATAACTGTATAACTATATTTTATAATTTGGGAAACTTGTAAATGAATAAATAAATGATGGAAAGGCATGTATGAATTAAAGACTGGCTTTTTTACTAGACAAAAAAGTTGATCCTCTTTGAGGGAACATACTTAACAATCAATAAGCTTCATTCCAGTATATAAGTCAACAATCTGTTATGTCATTGTCGTAATAAATCAGCCTCCTTGGTTCCAACGCAGTTAGACAGTAATTTCATAAAGAAATACGTGTCATTCTGCCTCGTCTTAAACTTGACTGCCTCGTCTTAAACTTGCACTTGCAGCATTAATTGTTCACAGCAAACATTCTTCCTTTTCACCTTTCTTTTTCTTTTTCTTTCCTTTCATCATATCCAGTTCACACACTAGACTTATGTACTTGATATACGTTTCGGAAAACATACTCTTGCCCATTACCATTACGTTTACTTTATGTAGCTTTTAGCTTTTTCAGTTCATTTCTCTTTTTTCACCTCAAAAACAAAACAAAACTTTCTTTTTCTCTATATAAAAGCCATATTGTATCATAATTTGTAATATTGTATACGTCTAAACTGACAGTAAACAAGTACATCTAAAAACAACGGTTATCGTGTAATTTGTAGACACAATAACGTTTTGTTTCCTTCCATTTTAGTATCTCTAGTCTATAGAAATTATAGCCAGATATTAAATTAGCTACAAAACACACTAACACAGCTAATTTAGATATCCTTCCGGTGTTTATTTATTAGTGTAACTATAATTCCTAGAATAATATAATGATTTAATGATTAATGATCCACTGTGTTTATGATGAAGGAGACTTTGAGTGAACACTGGGCTCCTTTTTCGTAGAACAGGGTTATTTTGCTTTTATCTTCTTTTCCTCTCCAAAATAAGCTTGAAGTAATTTTTGAACCAGGATAATAACATTTTCATATGAAGCTTATTTCAAAGAGAAAGAGAGAAAGAGAGAGTTTAAAATGATTGTTTGTTTTCTCCAGTAACAAATACGAAATGCACCCTTGAACGAGAACAATATAGTAACTAAATTTGTAAGTTTTGAGTAGGTTAAGTTTGAAGAGTAGTAAAAGTTTAGGTAGTCCACCGGAAATCGGTGGTGGCAGCAACAGTATTTGTATTATTTTGAATTATTACAATAAAGCATAGTACACTAAAAGTTTTTGTTTGAACTAGACAGACTCAAATTAACCTAATTAAGTTTCAAAAGCATCACTTTGAAAATTCGAAACTAATACATAAAAAGCCCTTGCAAAAATTCCCAAATTACACATCAAAAACCCACCAGGACTACTTTAGTAAATCGACTACAAATGTTCTTGGAAGTGTGAATGCTCATATCAAACGAACACTGGAATAAGTTCACCATCAAAAAAATGAAACGTATAATATTGATAAGATTATTCGATATTATTAATTCAGAAAAATAAACGAACAGTTCGTAATAATCTTTGAAGATCAAATTGGTATCCTTTACATTCATCAACAAATTAGCAAACTTAAATGAACAACAGTGTCATTTGAGCGTTTTATAACTTCACAAGTTCATTTCAGAATTTACTCAAATAATCGCTGGATTTTCAGTACAAAAGTTCACACCTGTTATAAAGAATCTCAAAAGAAAACTGGACATGAGAGGAAGAGGAAGCCTGTTTCTGTCTCATTCTGCATCTCTGAATAGTAATGATCTAGTCAAGTTACAATGTTACCTTAAAATCTACACTGAGCCCTCTTCAAGTTTAGCAGTCATTTCAAGTTCAATTCATCAATGATTTGATTAGATTACCCAATTGATTTTTGATTAAAGAACTCTGCTTTCGAACAACCTGAATCCCAAAACCCAACCTAATGTTGCACTGAAAACACCTACATATAATTCAGCTTTAATAGCAATCGTACGTAATGACAAGTTTTCCAAGTTATTTAATGTTGACACAGTTCTGATGAGTACACGCACGCGGTGGGAAAGTGTACCTTTTTAATACGCTTTTAGTCACGCGTTAGCAAAATTATAGAGGATGAACATGAACATAGCATAACGATAACAATAACACGATCTTAAATCATCTACAACGAAATGGCTAAAAGATCAGTAAGTATCATAATTAATAATAACAATAATAATTACAATAATATTGTATTTTTTCCATCAGTACATAAATCTGAATGAGACGAAAAAGTAACAATCATGNTCTACAACGAAATGGCTAAAAGATCAGTAAGTATCATAATTAATAATAACAATAATAATTACAATAATATTGTATTTTTTTCCATCAGTACATAAATCTGAATGAGACGAAAAAGTAACAATCATGATGATATCATTCTGTAACATTGTAGTAATAACTCATAAATAATAACAATGATGATAATAATAATATTTAAGAATTTCAATCATCGGTGTCAGGTACAATTAATGTAAATTTATCCTCTTCAAAATTTCTTCACGTTGTTCAACATGGCGTCTCAAAAGCTGCTTTTTGAGAGAATGCAGTTCCACTTCCATTGAGTTTACTTTGGCTTGAAGTGCAGCGCCCTGTACACATCATCAGTCAATGTAATTAAATTGTGCTTAAACATAATTGTTTTCATTTATTAAACATCCAAAAGAACTTACCTTGGCATCTCTAGTCACTTCACGAAGGACCCCTTCCTGGTCCCGGCAGATCTTTTTCAACATTGAGATTTCATTAAACAACCTATCAATCAGACTCGTCACTTTTCCAGCACCAGTTCCCATTTGCATCACCACAAGCTTCTTCACCGCTTCTACCTCAGTTCCACTCTGAGAATCTGCAACCAAATAAAAATATTTCATTTTTAGAAAACATTTAGAAAGCATTGTTTGTTAGCATTTCAGTTTTTAACAGTGTGTCTTTCTAATGCTCATAAAATAATTAAGGTGAAAATGATGCTTCATAAGACGTTGTAATTCAAAGGTCAAGGTTCACCTTCTGAGAGCATAGAAATGAATGAATTATAGAATTATACGGAGAAAAAAACGCTTATAATGATAAACACATGCAAATCATCATGACCTGTCCACTCAATGTCCAGCCAAGAGGCAGACAAGACACGCTTTCAATCAGTAATCAATTTTCATCGTTTTAAGTGGCTGTCGCCCTCATTCCAAGGTCCTCTCGGTCATTCGTCGCTCGGAAAAATGCAGCGCTGAGCAAAATTGCAACGTCTGTCAACCTCTTGCACCCTGACACCAAAAAAACTCCTTCGCGACCTCTCTTCCTCTCCCAGCTCATCTTTTTAGTTGTTAACGAATGAAAGCAACAAAAAGAGACGTTTCACCATTTTGTACAACACCAGCAGAAATCAATAGTTGTTTGTGAAGCTACCACATAAAAATTAGACCCGAATGTCTCTTACGAGACCAATGAGAGTCATTGAGATAAAGTCCAAGCGATCCCATCTCAAGCTTACGTCAGCATTTTTTTTTACTTTTACATTAATATATATCAGGGAAGCAGCATCAAAGGAATCGAATCCATTTCATTTCAAGTAAATAAGCCAGATCAAGATGAGAACGTCGTGTGATTTGCTTTCGCTCAATCTCAATGTAATTCAACTTGGACCAACCAATAGCACACAGCTTGTACAACAAACTCTCCTCGCTGTCTCTCGGTGAGTTTTGAGTCTTGTCTTGACCATAATTTTCCGCCCTAACTCGACAAGTTGAACGGCAACAACTGCAGCAACAACGTCAAGTGCTTTCTGCCTCGATTCTCAATGCCCTCTTGCCCTGCCTGGTTAGCCTCGTCCTCGCGGAAGTCAATGACTTAACAGAAGGACACACTCCGTCTCATCTACTATCCGGCATTTTTTTCGCCGGCTAACTGCGCCACCGACTGTCTCAAACCTTTCAAACATGTCATTAAGACATTGTGACCCTTCCAATCAGTAAATCCACTTCTGTGACTGTCACTGCTCACAAATGCCACCACAACCCAGCCAACCCAAACCATCCCATGCTCGGGATCATTTCTGCATACGTGCATGCATATACTTTACGTGTTTACTCGTTTACTGCAACTTCTGTCTAGGCTTCATTTTTCTTGCACATCATCGTTCTTGATAGTAGCAACATTAATACTTCTCTAACATGTGTCAACCTTCAATAATATACTTTCCAATTATTTTACTTAACCATCCTATTTTGGGTCTCAACATCTCGTCTCGTAGGAGAGAAAAATCAGCATCATACTATATATTTTTGTAACATATAAAACAAACAACGCCTCAACCTCAGCTCGTTCGAAAGCATGTGCCCGTAAGCATGTTCATGAACATAAACCAGTGCAACACTTCCCGGATGCATTTTTGGCCCTTGTAGCACCAGACAGAGAAAGATGACAGTATTCACCCTTAAAAGAATGTCACTATTTGTGCCAAAAACAAGAGAATTTGCATTTAATTCGTACAGAATCCGTCACTTTGACGCTGATGACCTCGCTCAACCTTTGATATGGCCCATGTTAACTTTTTCAGACAAGCCATTGTATTTTATGGAGGACAGTGCAGTGAACATACCGAACCATCTAATTCGCGTATTCTAATGAACTGAACCCAAAAAGTCGTCCCATCCATCCCAACCTACTATCCTTATTCTACCACGGCAATGAAATCGCTTGCTATTACTAGCAAAGAGCAGGAAATGCACACGGGTTAATGAAAAGTACACGGCACACCACCGGCGTAATCAATTTGAAACTTCTAACATTTCATCCAAGTTTGCTCTGGGCGGTCATCAAAAACCCCGAGTTTCTCAGTGATCTGCAAATCACACCACGGCTTCATAAATTAGCATAACCACAGAATCAATAATATCATAAAGCACGGAGAAAGTAATTAAACAAAGATGAAACATTAAAGTCTTCTGCAAATTACTACTCGTTCAGTTCATTGCCATCAAGTAAAGTTTTATTTCAAAGGATAAGTGAAATTGAAATGCACTTCTATTTTTATCCATTATGTATCTGTACTTGACACGAAAAACCGACAGGGAAAACAGTAACTACTAAGCTTATCGGAAAACATCTGCTATTCCTCCTGGAAAACTTCCATGAAACCACACCAGAAACAACTACATTTTGAGATTTTGGTGCTGTAAACGTTGATGTGTTTCAGCTTTCAACAAATGTATCTTCAAAAACCATAAAGTGATCAGAGACACTCGTTCGTCCCTCAGTGGCCCATCCACGTCAGTTTTACAACTCAAAACCAAAAGCATCTCTCAAATAAAAATAAAAGTAGTACATTTTCAAACGCAGAATCCAGAATTTAAAGGTTGCTCGGTTAGTTTGAACAGAGATTTCTGGAAACTCACACTCCAACTCTACGGTTCGAGAGGGCGATTGACCCTTTCACGTCTATTTCCATCAACCTAGAAAATCTATAGGGATTCGAGAGAACCTGTCAACAAAACTCATGGGCTTTCCTCACTGAAATTGAAGTTTCCACGGACCGTAGTAAAGAATAGGCTCTCCAAGTCGACTAGAGCTGAGTTAGAAAAGCGCTCAATCGACCATAAACCCCAAATTCCCATTTTATTAGCGATGCACAATTAAACAGGATTCACAAGCCACTCGCAAACTCAAACTCCACTCCAAGAAAACATTAAAGTGAAATGTCTTTGTGTCGTTTCGAGGCGGCTATGGAACTTTGTAATGAAGCTAGTTATAGTACGTCGTTCATGTGAGATACAACACGTGGCCCATTCTCGTCTTCTTGGAGCAGGTGTTGTGTGTGTGGCACGAATACTAATTTAATACGGCTTGATGTCTGAAAGCAGACAATTTGAATGCCGACTTTATGTCATTGTCCTGTGACATCGTCTCTTGCCCATTGTCATTTTACCTTATGAAGTTTTTCGGCTTTCTGTCACAGGCCCTTCAAATGTCCTCTCCATCTCACTCAAGAGCTTTATGCTGCAAATCTCTGAGGGAAACCTGTTTTCCTCAACTTACATGGAAAAGCCTTGAGAAAGAATAAGTAAACACTCCTGGAAATTGGCACACTTCTTACGCTCTAAATCCCTGAAGAAGAGTCACCTTTCACGTTCGTTTCTGAATTCATCCGAAACCGTATTTCTGATCCTCTTTTACAATTACGGATTTACTGTGCACCTGAATTGAATTGGAAAAGCATGCTGAGACTTGAGACCCACAAAGTAAAAACTAAGCTTACCATTCGGTTGATCGTTGTCCGAGTATTGATGAAATGGCAGTCTCTTTTTAGTTGGCAAGTACAATACAGGTTCCAAAACATATGGCGTTGACGTCATAGGCTCATATCGAATCTTTTTGATGATCACTTGATCTTTGACAGATGCGTCATCCGATTTTGATGATTCCTGTGGAACAAATAAAACCTGAGATTAGGTTATGTATTCTATGTAACCTGATCTTCACCTAACAAACACCTTCCGTCGTCATTTATATGTTTTTGTAACGTAAACTCAGGATCATATTACATATTTTCGTTTCCAACATCCACCTGTACAGATTAGTTATTTTCCCAAGTACGTGAAAACATAAAAAAAGAAGGAATCCATTCAAACGACTACTGACATTGATGCCTTTTAACTGCTTGACGCTACCAAACCTAATCCATCAATCAAAGGCCATAATATGTGAGTTTTGCTTGAGCTGCCGAGCTCTGGGAAAGGACATCTACGAAATGCGTAGCCAGGCGTTGTTCCAGGTCCAAATGATAACATTTATTGAAAGTATACATGTTGCATTGCATTCACAACCACTACACAAAATGCTATAAAGAGTGCAACGCATCCCGTTGACTTGAGAGTCACGTTCATCTTCGACTTTCATTGGTTTCGTGCAGATCGTCCGACTAGACAGTTTTAGGAGCTATGACACACTCACTCCAGTCAAAACGAAAACGCCAGAGGTGGGAGCATAAAACGCGTGTCGTAAAGTCGGCTCGGCGGGCGAAAGACAAGAGGATAAGGAAGATTTTGAAAGTGTGTGCAACGCCAATGCCTTCGAATCTAATAAAACGAAATGGGAATGACCTGAAATGACTGCACTTTATAGGCACTTTTACATAGTAAATGCATCCCATTACGCATTCCCTGGTAGACAGGACGTGTGCATAAATTCTCTTAGTGCATCTTTTCTCTTCTCTCAATACGCCGTTTTGACTTTTTCCATCGGGACAAGGCACTTGGCCACTTTTTTCGATGCGAACGATAAATCATCGTTGACGGAACCCAGAAGTCTCGTCCCACTCATTCAACCCGTCTTGTCCTCGTAGAAGTTTTCAAAAAGCAATACAAAATGACCCAAGCAATTCGTCAAAAGGAACGAAACATAAAACCAGACGTCTGTCCTTCACGCTCCATCCTTCCATAACGTACATTTCAAAGCAAACAGAAAAGCATAAAATGAAGAAGACAAGAAGAAAACGACACTGGATGTACAGAACCACCAACCACGTAACAAAAGACTACAATAAAAAATCTTTGCACATTACATCCTGTATACGTATACGACAGAATTATCGGTGACTGAAAGCATTTACGTTTTTGCACCATTTATCCCGTCCATTTCCGTTAACTGACTTACACGCGTGCAAATTGATGCAATTACACACAATAGTTTGTTTCACACGAAGTACCTTAAATGGTACACTACTAAGTACTACATTTACTAAAAAACCTGTAAAACTATTTGCAACTTTCGTAAACCACAACAATTAATGTATCTATAATTTCTTATTCCCATCAAAAAAGTTCATCGAAGCTTTCCTTAACGTCAAAGCGCAAAAAGTAATGCTGACGATGCAGTCATGCAGTGCAACAAGGAAAACGTAACTTGGATGATTACAAAAAGCATTTTTCTAGGCCTCAAAATCTTTCAAAATTCAATCTTCTTTTCCAAGCGTACGTATACCTTTCTTCTATGCCGCACCGCACCGTCTCTATTTTCTGAAGTCAAGGAACGATGCATCACATCACACTTAAATTTTACGACACGTCATAATAAAATTCTCATGCATTACTAATGCAAAAACTGCATATAATATTCATTACTAAAATTGCAGCCTTTAAGGTGATATTTAGGTGCAACTTTTACAACCTACTACTGATACGATACACAATCATCATCGACTATGTTCGTTCATAACCATTTTTGTACTATATTTTGACAAAGTCGGCTCCTTTCAAGTGACGTACAAGGAAAAATGCAACAAGAAGCGCCAGTTCAAGAGTCATCCCATTGTGATTCTTGAACAAAATCGCATTGATGACTCTTAATTCGTATACGTATTGTATCGCGTTGTGTGGCATAAAAGAAGGAATAAAATTTTCCGTCAGCGTCAGTCGGCGACGACGGCAGTCTGTTGCAGTTCTGACGTTTTATTGCATTTGAAATTTCAATTTTCTGTTGGCCTCAACCAAATTGCGTCATGTACGCCTTTCGAAGACGAACTGCACATTACGTATTGTGAAACAGCAGTTTCAGGAAGGCCAAGTAAAGACCTAACCAAATGATATTCTCCACAGTCCACACTAAATAATTCGCGAGGCCAGAGACCCGCTCGTGAGTAAATAAATATGCAATTTCAATTTCCAATTCTGCCAGGTCACTGTATGGTATTTAAAAATCGATGCTCAGTGCTTGTTAAATCTATTATTGCATGAAAACTGCAGTTGAATTGTATGCTCTTGTATTGTATTCATAAGCATAAACAATCATTTTCTATCCAAGCAATCTTACCAACAATAAGAACTAAGAATACTAGAAAATGCGTGAAACCTCAGAGAAAATGCAAAAAACGGATGACCAAAACGCAAAGTGTGGAAAAAGTGCATATAGCAAAAGACAAGGGGATGTAGAGACACTCATCATCTTCGCCTGTCTTCCGGAAATAATTCCTACCTTCAAAAGCAAGTTTCTTAATCAATGTTCACTCACGGACAAACGTGAACGAACACAAACCCAGAGAAAAAAGGCTGACACAATGCAAGTTTGTAATAGCGGAACATGTTTCACACATTGATGCTCATTACGAAAAAAGGTAATAGGTTACAGCGCAAAGTCATTTTTTGCAAAAAGCGGTATCTTCCCCATCAAACGACAGAATCTGTGGCCAATCTTGCCCAGAAAGAAACTTGAGCTTGCATAGCATCACTTCCCACAACCTCGTTCCTAACCTAAATGCTATTTTACTTTAATAAAAAAATTTCAGTACCAACAAAAAACAATTACCAACGGGCACCGCATTCACATTACATTTTGCATTATGTTCTTATAGACTTTTTTGTGCGAAAGTTCCAATCTTCCAATGTCTTATCATTCATCATAATAGTTTGTGCGTTTGTTTCGTACTTCCCAGATGGGAGGTTCGCACATGGTTTCTTCAAATTCGCATATAACCAGTAGTGAAAATTTACTGCACATTGCATTCAATTCTCACAGCGCAGTAGTGTGCAAGTGTGCATGCAATAAAGGGATGCAAAACTTGCAGGTGGTAGTGGTATAATGCATCGAATAATCTTAAACCACTATTACTGTTCACGATAATGGTCTTGTAAGGGTTCCTTGCACGTTGCGTTTCCGCCATGCCATAGCCAATTGCTGCGAAAGATGTTACATCTTAAAGTTCTTTTTTTTCATACATCAACTTTACCTTAAGGTATTGTGGCTTCGGAATAATAATAATAATGCTGACTGACACTGCTCTACTCCTCAGTACTCATCAGGGTGCTTAAATTTGCACTGAGGATAGAAACCATTTTTACTGTCTCTTACTTAGTTTTCAATCCTCAAACGTCTTGCATCTTGCATTTATGCATGTGTACTGTTCACGTTCACATTTCAAATGTGTAGAAAGGAAAGGCTAAGGCATCGTAATGGGATTGGCACTTGAAACGATGATGAGTCTCACACGTCAATATAGAACTATAAAGCTCGTTCAACGAATGTACACCACACATCCCCTGTTATGTATTGCTGCACACATAAAGCGCATCGACGCTAATTAGTGAGGTCGTGGTGCATTCACACCGTTCTAAATCGGCCTTTCGCATGCTTCGCGGCTGTACTGTCACGCAAAATCCATGCTCTTTTTCTATCTGTTAACTTCTCCGTATTCTTTTTCTCGTTCCCTAAACGTATTTAATGAGATTTTAAGTATCTCATCTCATCTTTTCTTTTTGTAACTCATGCAATTTGACACTAATGGCGTAATGGCCCACACAGAGCAAGAGGCATCATGCTGTATTTATAAAATTCTTGTTTTCACTATCTGCCATACTGTTATGAATAGAACTGCCAATATTTTAACCAGCGAAACCACTTTGCTCGTGTTTTTATATATACATTTCAAAAACTCGTATTACAGAAAATCGGAAGGCTTTAGAAAACGACAAACTATTCAACAATCAAGTGAAGTTAACATCTATAATTCCTTGACCTCTTTACAGTTTAAATTGGAGGTTGCAACTTAAAACGTTCCGAAAAAATATTAATGCAACGTGACTCCACGATTTGCCTTTCACGTTCCAATGGAAGACATAAACAACGTGAACGATACAGGTATTACACAACGAACATGCCACTAGAAAATCGTAAAGTGCATTAGTCACACGAAACGAAACAAGCTACCCTGTAAAACTGTAAAAACGTGCAGTGTGGTAGTAAGGCTTTAAAATGTTCATGGACCCATAAAATGTTGTCACACGGAGTAATAACTTCCTTTTTGATGACAAACATTTCATTTCTATATTATAACGTTTTCGCTCGCTGCCGAAGACAGAATTGCATTACCCGCATTACCCAGTATACACACATGCTATACCTAATAAACAGAAAATATTGCTTGAACCAAGTTTACTACAATAAACGGTAAACAATGGATCAAATCAGTGTCGCTTTATGTTATCTCATGTAAATCATAGATCTAGAAGAGACCGAAAAGTCATTGCTCTGTTTTTATCATTGGCGGTAGTCGACAAAACGAAATCATAGCGACAAGGAACAGAAGCCACCAAACAGCGTGAAAAACAACCCAATGTAATTTTGTAATAAAGTTTCTTTGAGTTCAGCATGTTTCACAATCAACCTCGATTCTAAATGAACGAAATAGGAAAGGTAGAACAGCCGTACAGCAGAAAGCGGCACTGACGAATACATGATTTTGCAACCGGCATTCACAAAAACAGAGTCACCGGTCACCACTTCATTTCGTCTACGTATGATGTGCTGAGTTTGTTTTTTAACCGAAATCTTTCAACAAAATCAAAGGCCAAACGTGTAAGCAGTAACAGTATTCTGTTTTCACAATAATAATCATGAATTGATAGGAACACGTTACCGGAACAAGGAAGACGTTTAACTCAATATTATATAAAACAGAAAAAAACAAGTATGTGGAAACGTAAGTAGTATAATAAACTGTGAAAAGACAAGAGCTGGAAAGTACAAGGCAAAAAAACATTGGCTGTTTTCTTTAGATGACCTTTCCTATGAAACACGAGGCTTATTCTACACTTTAATGCAATTGTGGGACCAGAATGGCCTGTCAAAAGATAACCCCCACAAAAAAAACAAACAAACATAACAGGAGAAAATTATCTGCTGTTAGGCTAAGTCAAGTTTAAGCAAACTTGATGGAACCTTCAACGAGATTTTAATGCATGTCCTGTATTTGTCCTGTATATAATATATTCCATATCCAATAAAGTGTTCGGGTACTTTTTCTATACAGTAGTACAAGTTTGCATTCTGCCACTTTTCCATTGTGGAACGAAGAAACTTTCCAAACTAAAAAAAAATGCAAAACTTTTTGGCATGCAAAATATAAAAGATGTACAGCTTGTCAATTTTCCTTTTGAAGAACGACATGAAAGTTAGGTACAAACTATACAAAACAAAAATGGTCCCAAGAAACATAAGGTGAATAACAAACAGCGACCGGATCGATCATTCAGAAGTAAAATGATGATCAGGAAAGATTGGGAACAACCAGCTAGAAAAAGTTGAGAACACAGCAACCAACATTCGTATTCAGCTCATCTCAAAAGATTCAATCTGCCCGTCATGTCAGAACGAATAACCGTCAAAGCACATTCACAATTCACATGGACACACATAAAGCTAGCTTTATAGTTTATATGCGTCAAATATCAAAAGAATTGGACGTTTTTTCATCCAAGGCAAGGATGGAAATTACACTTTATTTCTCGTAGGAGGAAAAATGAAATGCCTCAACCAATGTTTACGTACCAAAGGGGAGTCCATGAGCATGAATAACTCAAAAGGACCATGTAGTAAATTAACTAGAATGATACAAGTCTCTTTTTGATAAATTCCGGGAAACAGCAAGAAATAAATTTGAAGTGAAGTATCCATGAAGCGATGAAGCAAGAAGGAACTCAAGATACAATATAGCATCATTTTTTCCACCATATAATAGAAAATTAGAAGAAAGCATGTGAAACACAATACGAAGAAATTACAGGAACGACATGTAATGTAGTGGGCTCAGCTCGACAAGTAGAGGACAAGAAGTGGCTGAACAATGAAGAAAACAAGGTGTCTCAGCAAAGACATGGAACGTGAAAATAATAGGCTACTTACGAAACAACATAAAAGCGAAAACGAAGGCGGATCACAATAGACTTTGTCATATATGATTTTCTTTCAATGGTATATAACATTGAAGCAATAGAGTACAATTTGCTTTTGATGAGAGAAAGCCTAGCAACGCGTGCCTCTCCTGTCACGACATCCCGTCGTCGTTATCGTCGTCGTCGTCGCATGGTCAAAACATCCTAAGCAAAGATGTAAGAAAAGCGCTGAGAACTTTCAGCCGTACCTTTCCCTTTCTCTACTTATTGCATTTTCGTTTCCCGAGGTCGTCATTTATTTTTTACAAAAAATAGTGGCATTTTTTCCACAATCAAACTTTCCTCTATTACTCTATTAAATGTCAACTACAATATCCTTACCAGTATTTTGGAAAAGAGAAAACTCACTTGTTATCTCCACTACTTCGTAACTGTCATTTTTAATGGAACATAGGTTGACAGCTGACGAAACATGTGGATTCAATTTACGCCAGAGTAAAGCTTTATGAAGCAAATTGACATGTATTTCAATGTATTTTATGCTTTACTGCTTCGTATGACAACTTTCAAAGAGAGTGTTAACTTTACACACTTTGACCAGCATTTGTAGGAAGAGCAATATAGTTCTTTCACTGGTTTTTCCAGAAGGAACTCATTTTTATACTTTATTTCCAAACATTAAGCATGTCTCTATTTACAAGACAATTTGCCTTTATTTGAAAATAAAACAAAATATCAGATTTTAATATTCCAGAAATTAATAATGTATCATACATTACAAATTACAATGCATAAATTAATCATATTAATATCACGATCGCGACATAAACAGTACTATAATATACTCAACTGAAGGTATATAAATAATATAAATATATGACGGGAATAATAATATTGTTGTGAGAATACCAATAGAGTGAAAGTAAATAGTATTTTTCCATTTATGCATCTTTCGGATTTAACCTTGAAGAAGGTTGGACGACACATTAACGTTAGAACTAACAAAACAAGTGTTCTTTGCACTTATACTCTTATTTATTTGTCATTTTCGGAATCGTCCGGTCCAAAAATGACCTCGTAATTTTACACAGTGTACCAATTACCAATCAATCCTTCTATAACTTGGTTTAAGTTATAGTCGTACTCAAAATCTCCATAGAAGGGTTGCTATATATGCTAGGATTGTTAGGTACTTATACGAAGAGCTTATCTGTCCTGTGATCCCTCAAGGCCGATGTTGGCACATGCTCGAGTATCCCGAAGGTCTTTCCAGGGAAAAGCGACCGGCAGCATGAAGCGCCATAGACGGTAGCCCACTTTTGGAGTTTTCGACCCGGCTCTCGATGGTTCTTTGAGCAATGTGAAATTGAAAACCGAAGGATGCCCGGTATGGTGAACAAAGGACTCGAAATTTCACGTTGCAGAAGATGCCATGCCTTGTCATACAAACCGGAGGCACTTTAAACTTTCTCCATGTTAAGCCCGAACAAGGAAGCTTTCGCCAAGTTGGGATCTACTCGGAAGCTGCTATTGTAATGGCACGAAGCGTTATATTTGACTTTCTCCACGTCACTTTCCCTCAAACGTACACAAGAAAACCCAAAGCTTTTCAACAAACGGAGAACAACTTCAAAGAACTGTGTTTACCAAGAGCTCTTTTATTTCCTACCAAGTGTGCATACTGTGAATTTTAGATTGTAAATGGTTGCTTTTGAAGGTAGTCGCTCACTTTTACATCCATTTTGTACCGGACAAGTACAAATACAAGAGATTTTCACAATTTAATCCTATAGATATACATCGTACCTAGTCAAAGGGAGCTAGCTCAGTAAAGGTCTTTGTACTTAAGGCATAATACTTTTACCGGAGCAGTTTAGAATAAAATGACCTATTTCTGGAAGTAGAAAGGAAAGCACAGTCAAACTATACGAGAAAATATAAATGCCTTCATACTATATATAGTATAGAGTGAAGGGAACAGAACTTGGAAGTAACACTTGCTCTACATAGAAACCAACGAATTTCTTCCGATCTCCTCTTTTTCATCCTTTACAAACGTCATATTCAGAGCGGATCGCTTAAGGATTGTCAATCCGTCACTAACATACTAGGGCGAAACCGTTCAAAACACACAAGTGATGCTGCCATTTCCCTTTCGTTCTCCTTTGTAAGTTTCGCCGTTCAATTCAAGGATTACCAGTTTTATCCGCTGCCTCGGGGTTCATCATATACCAAAAGAAAGCTCGGGAACAACTGAAACTCTAGTAACGCGATGGCGCCCGACAGACGAGACTACGACGAAGCTGAATCTCTCTCGGAACTTTCCCAGCCGGTTAACCATCAACGAGAGAACCATAAAGTCCTCGTTTCAAGAGATTCAAACTCATGTATTCTGCTGAAAAAAGAACACAATCTCACGAAAAGGACACCAACCTAAATAACAGGAAGAAGATCACGTTATTGCTTCGCAACCTGATGAACTCTACCCGAAAAGACAAAGAATGAAAACTATACTTTATACTAGTAAATTCAAAATCTTGAACGGATGTTTTTCCCATGGCTGCATTTTCATGTTCAGTTCTCATCTATCCAAAAGACCTTGCATTTGGGAGAGAGCCATAAACCAACACACTCGCCCTGCCCTGCCTCGCTTTCTCCCGGTGCAAATCTGACCTATTTTCCCGAAAATTTCTTCCTGGAGAATTAGAAACGAAGTGGCTTGAATTCACTGTCATTCTTTCTACCAAATACACAAAGGAAAGTGTAGCATCCACACTCCAAACCTTCGTGCACATAACAGTTTGCCAACATTTTCAGGTTGGACATTGAATGGACATGGAATGTGCAGCTAAGTTTCTGCAGGTTCAGCTTCGGATTCAACAGTCCTATTCATAGAGTATTCTTTATCGAAATGTACACAATGACAACGAACGGAAACACATTCATGGCACAGTGGTTTCCGAAGTTAAGCTACCCTGACCGACTGCGCTGAGATAAGATTAAAACTTTCAGATGCATTGAGCTTCCAACGACATTTCCTTTCATTCCCCACTGCATTCACTTCCACTGCATTTTAGTATTCCCTTTAGGACCTACGTCCTATGAAAGTCTTTTCCACCTTTTCAAACTTTCCCAATCCTTACAGCTGCATTGTGAAGCTAAAAACCAATGAATTCACGGAACCAACCAATGATAGTGCTTTCGGTTCACAAGGCTTTCTACATTTATGAACTGTAAGGTTATGAAAATCAAATGATCTGACAAAATTTCATATTGTATGACAGCAACACAAATTAGATTTTGTGCCTCACAGAATTTCTATTTGAGTTTCCAGCGTTCCTCCGAGAAATGTTCCACCTTTATTCTGTAGACATATCTTGAGAACGAAAGGATTGACCTCATTTTTCTTAAATCATCCAACACCTCTTTCCATTCTTTGATATTTTACGTTCGCATTTCCTCCTTTAATTTCCTGCCCTGTACAACGTTCAATAATCCAACTTTTTGATGAAAGAACACACATTCGGCAAACATGAGGGCTTGAAAGACCGCTCAAACCTACTTCGAGAGATATCCAGGAGAATATAAAAGGATGGGGAAGAAAATCAAACTTGATACTCCGCACGAACACAGCGTCAGAAATTACAAATTCTTTTATTTACATTTGAATAATGATGACGACGAAGAGCATAAAGGGATTTTAGATGTCATTAGTTGAAAATTGGAATTTGTCATGCGAAGAGCCTTTGTCGTTAGTCCATTGTGAAAGCATGAGAAACTTCCAAGTCAGTGTATTACTATGTATTATATAATATAAGGATGTAAATTGGTAAATTCACAAAGTAAAGTGACACCTCATTATCACAAACGAGCACAAAAAGTTCCATGTTCTAGGAATAGAAATTTATTAAATCCCTGTAATCCTCCTGCATATTTAGTAATTAGATGCACTGCACATTATACAAAATGTAGATGCTAAAAAATAATGACTAGTAATGACAGTAGCTCCCCCAAAATTTATAATATGAACGGATCTGGTCTGGTAGCTTTGCCAGGCTTGAATTGCACATTACACATTACCTCTGTTTTAGGGACGATACGCCACAAAATACAAATCTGTATGTATCCTACTGTCAAACGATTGCCGACTGACTGCTTCCGTTTGTTGAATCAACTTCACAATCTGTGCCTAAATCTGATTCTGAGTATCTCAAATGAACTTGCGGCATTGTGGTTTATCGTTTATCCTCAGCTCTGAGATGCTTGACATTTGAAACTCGCTTTTCACTTCAGTGGTGAAAGCTTTCACTCTTCGCATAACCTTTACTTAAATACTCATTGAAAGTGAAAATGGTGTGGAGAGTAAAACTCGTTAATATTAGATGACAAGGCCCACAAAATAGATTAGCCTGTCCTTCAGGAAATAACGAAATATCCTTCCATGTCCGTTTGATGCGACATCTAAAACTACAAAGCGCTTAGCTTGACATGATGAACATTGCAACAACGGTTGTGAAAGTCCAAGGAGGCCAACGGACTTTCACCCTCAACTGATCGAATTACAGGGTAAGTAAGCGCAGTCGAGTGGGAAGAATTCAACTCACGGACAATTTCGTCAAGTTGATGCTTTTACCAACATTCATCTCCTGGAGTGTTCGACAAATTGAGTATTTTTCGCTCCTGGCACTTTTCTCATAAATGGGTGTTGCTATTTAGGCGGAAGAAGACGAAAGCCATTACTTTTCTCACGACATCATTCCCAACTAGACATGAACTCCAAAATGCACACATTTCCCTCAAAACGAATAGAATACTTAGTTGATGAAACGTTCTCACAACTTTTCCTGTTCCAATTAAATTCTAGCACATTTAATTTTCAAGCCCATCCGTCAGTGCACGGCTGAACATGGGTGGTTGTCTCCTTGCCCTACTTTCCAAAACGACTCAACACTCACACACCCTCAGTAAAGAAACTTCAAAAGAAACACTTTATAGGCCGGGTAAAGTGGAAACCAGTAGGTTAATGATCCCTCCAATTTACTATCTTAGAAGATTCCCTTATCGTCAGAGACACGCCGTTCGAAGGCATTTTATCTGGAGAAAAGCTCAGAACCATAAAACTTTCTGTTTCACCTACCTTTCTCTTATGTTCAAATCTTGCTTTGAAATCATGTAGAGCCTTTTCCTTTCGTTCCGTGTCCTCTTGATCCCTGGACAAAAGAAGATAGTGACGCCAATTCGCAGAATCGAAACCCCAATGACATGTTCGATTCTCCAAGCGATGATGAGAATGAGCGACAAACCGGCTAGGTGAGAACAATCCATGGCATTCTGAACATCTGTAAAAAGAAAATTATACGAAAAAAGTTAAGAACGATTCAAAGGAAATCAAAATCCATATTAGTACAAGAACATCATCAATTTTCCTGAAACCTTGCAAAGTGGTAATCAGAAGTTTGAACCTAAAACCAGATGGTCTGCTCGGAGCACATTCACCCTAGTACATCAACTATTAGTAGCAGTAGTGGAAGCAGTATTTCCAAAAATGTTTTTCAAACGGTGCAACCATATCATTTTACAAATATAAAAACACAAAGACGGTGTTTTCTCTGTACCTATACAACAGTCAGTAATACTAGCTTTTGTTATTGATAAAAAAACAGGTACAAGAAAGCAAACATCATCATACATTCTTCGAAATATGCCAGTCTAACTTCGTGAAAGTATTGCACTGGACGAAAGCCTGACTTCATTATAAGAAGTATTGAGTTTGTTTGGACATACTACACAATATAATCACAAGGTTTGTCATAAAAAAACCATGGTGCTTAAACGTACAAGCATCGTCACAATGCGGCCACTGCAACTGCAAACAAGGCGAGCATGAACATAGCGAAATGTCCAGTGTTGTCTTCAAATGACGGTCCAGCACGCAATGGACAATACCAAAAATTCAATTAATAATTCATTGTAGTTCATACAACGAATGCACACACTTCACCTTTCGTCTATTCTGTACATATAAGTAACTAATGCTTCTCCATGAATGAAATGACAAGCATAAGGCAAAACGAAAGAAGACATTTATAATGCATTGTCTTTCTGTCTGACTGAGTTTATTACGCAGACTTTATCGACCGAAATGAATCTTACAATTTCAACTCAAGTACTGCAAAGAATTCTGAAATATCAAAACAAGAAATCGCATCTTCACAATCCAATATCCAATGGGTTGAATCTTGAATGATCAACTGATCGATCTTAAATCTTAACCTTATGCTTATCTTGTCCTGCGACGCTGAATAAACTTTGAGTTGTCATGCTATGCTTTTGCTGACAACAGCCAAATGGGTCAACGGTCAACCATATGCAGAAGAAATGAATTTGGCAAAAGTTTGTGTTTCAGTGAATCCCATCTGTAACTATTTAGTACAGTGATGGAAGCAGTGCATTCCATTCCATAATCACTTTTAAATGTTCGAATAGGAAGTAGGCCAACTTTTCCCCTTTCACCTTTTCCTAGTCAATCGTAAGCTTCCAGTATGTAATGGATAGATGTTCCTAAAGTGCAAACCAAAATATAGATTTCTGACTTTCATCATAAATAACATTTATAAAACCAATATTTATGCAAAACTCAGCGAATCGTATCTTTTATTGAGTAAACTCTCTTACTTTTCCATGTATACACATCCAAACTTATTCTTTTGGAAGTTACCTTCAGATTCAGATATTTAAAAAGCTCATTGTGAGCAGCGTGCTTCGCTCGTAAAGAGTCTTAAAAATGTCATCCAACCCCTTTATGGAAATGAAATGGCATCATTTACAATATCCCATGCATGTCTCATGTTCATGTCTGAACTCTGAAGTCAGAGCCAACGTACGTTTCGTCCTTCAACGATTATTTAACCGTTCCTTTTACCAAAATCTACATGTGCAATGAAACGAAGCTGACGAATTTAATTGCAGTGATTTACCAAGCTGTCTCCTCTTGAAGTATAAATAGTATGTGATTATGCACACTACAATTCCAACAACATTCAAAGGTTGAAGTTGAAAGCGACGAACGTGACGAAGAATTCACAAGAATATTACAATTACAAAGTGTATTTTATATTTTGCTCATCAAAACCCATTTTGACAGCACTGCTATATTTTCAGAATTGTCTACCATTGAAACCTACGACACTTTTAATCAGCATTCTATTATTGGTTTTAGAAACCGGGTGAAAGTGAGGCTGTTTTACCATTTAAAACAAGAAAATGCAATCTATACTTACTCAATGCAGAGAGCATCCGGTTTGTCGTATAGGTTGGCGATGATGACACCCCTGCATTTTCCAAAACATTCATGATACACGCGAATTGTAGTTCCGCTTTGAGACCGACTTGCTGGGGTAACGGCTGCTTTTGGAGGATTTCGGTGAAGAAGAGAGTTGACTAGTCGCTCAGCATCTGTTTTCGTTATGAGTCCACAAGAGTGTGCACTCATGGGAAGCACGCCGGTGACTTTCAGCACCTCCAGCTGCTCCGCCGAGCAGCGAGGACAAAAGATTTGTAGTTCATCGCATACCTGTTGGATAATAAAAAAAAGTCAATCACTCATTGTCATCATAGACTTTTGGGTTTATCATCAAGTCTAAATCAAACGTGTAATTTAGCCTCTGGCTTAATACTAAAAATCAAAGGTCTCATCAAGAAAACCCCAATAGGAAAGAATACACAAAGAACTCTTTTTGTACTGCAGTCGTTCGTATCGTTTGCCATTATTGACTTTTTGCAAGGCAAATGTTCAATCAATGACATTTGACATCCCACCCACTCTTAATATGCATTGTCATCTTTACTTTCTTTTACACAGCAAAGACTTTTATTCCAACACAAATACATGAACTAACAACATATTCAAACAAAGTGTAATTTAATCTACGAATCATGCAATCATCACGTTGCTCTGTTGTCAGTTGCAGCTAGCCAAAATGCTTCGTCATTCAAATAAAATCCTACACGTCAAATGTTTTGCTTTCAAATCCCAGCGTTCATTTAATCTTACGATCCAAAAATCGAATGTATGTGGCATTATTTTATCTTTGTCACAATTATTGTACTTTGACTTTAGCTGTAATGACGTTAACAATACTGGTAAAAATATTACACACAATATCTTAGGAATTCTTGGCGGACTTGCACATAATAAAACATTTTACCGTAAAATCATAGGTGAATGTACGCATACAAAACCGTTGTGACTTTCATGAATAACTTAGGAATTCAACCCGGAAAGTAGCCGGCCGGCCTGTTCCACCACTACATAATCTTTTCTAAAAGACCACCAACTTGTTCACTTCTTAATTACAGTAATTTTCTTCTGTCCTACAAGTCCTGTATGTGTATCCTGAATTTGCAATGGTTAAAATCATAACGCATTTATGATTTTTGCTTTCCCTGCGTATACTGTCAAAGTAGTACTTTTTCTTGTTAATCGATTACAAAATTACAATGGTGGTTTTCGGTTTTGTAGCAGAGAAACCGAGCCATTCAAGTATGCAATTCATTTATAAACCATCGATCTCACAGTAAGGCAAAATCCACAGAATAATAAACCCCAGTTCAAATACAGGTGATTACCCGTTTTCTTCCTAACAAATTACAGAAAATTACACAGTAAAAATGATACTAGAACAACTTATAGTGGTGCTCAAAATTTTGAAACCCCATGACAAGCAGTCAACTTTATTGTTTACCTTTTCGACAAGAAAGACCGTTCATGCATAATAAATTTAGAATCTAGCATACTGAGTCCTCAGTTACTATTTGCATAAAAGCAATTAATCTAGTTTGCATCATCAACAACACATGAGAGCACATTGTTTCTCAGTCGACTCTTCTATGTGAAGACCACTTTGACGTAATTGGATCGAAACAGAGCTGTATACAATAACGATAAGACCAAGTCCTGTGCCTCATTTGTAGGAGTTTCGCTTCAATTTCGAAGGTAATAGGTGAAAGAACCTGCTATGTAAACTTGTTAGTTTCCTAAAATGTTGCTGACACGATGGATTATAATTGCGGAAGGAAAATGTACAAAATTATTCTCAAGCAGCGTAACGCAATACTAATTCCAAAATGATGAATTTGAGCATCGATTTTAATCATGGATACAAAATACATTCAAATTAGTGCAACCTAAACATTCATTTCAACGAGTATGTATAGAATCCTAGGGTACAAAAATGATATACCAAATACCATCAGACCATCTGGAAAACACTTAAACATTAAACTTGAATACGAACAAGACATTCATTATTCATTGCCATTGACATTACTGGCAAATGGCAATATTCATCCGAGGAACCTGCTAAGTTCACTTCTCCTAGGCATCCTCATTTTGCAAGACTCATCGAAAGTTTGTCTTTCGTCCACTCCACCGGGTCCACATATGGCCTTAAAGTTTCAAAAAAGGTGAATAGTCGGAGTAATTACGCAGTTACATAGAAGTCATAGTTATTAAATTATAATGATAAGATGATATTTTTCTTATCTTCTCTTCTGGCATATTAAGCTCAGCCATTGTCGCTTATTAAAACTAATACCGTTCATCCTTTCACTAGTCGTACTGGAAGAGAAGCCAGACTTTGACCAACGAGACAAAATAAATCAAATCAAATAAGAATTCGTCTTTACAGAACAAACAATAAATAAAAGATGTCTTTCATGTCTTTCTTAGAAGGATGACTGCAGACTAACGATTCCTCCAGTCTCTTCTTCTGTCTAACGGATAAGATAAAGTTTGATTCATCGACAGAATAAGCTGTATTCATTAAACCGTATTATACATTTTAACCGTACCTCAATACTAATACTATAATATACCACCGTACAGTAGCAGCCTGTGCCATGCCACAGACAAACAAGCCGGCAGTAGCATCTCGGCCTGGCCTGCACAATCATTTCCATGTGAAGACTCCAAGACTTCCACTCTTTATTCGATCATTATTACTGTTACATTTATTATTATCCTGATTATAATATTCATACCCTATTTCAGTTAGGTTCAAAGATTACGAGCAGCAAAGCAGCATAGCAGCAACAACGGTCAAGGGCGATCACTTCACTCACTTCGTCACGCAATAACTCTTTGAGCATCATATTATTTTGTATACGACAGACGAAATCTAATAGTATGGAATAAAACTGTAAATTGTAGACGTCTGGGATTTAGTAGTTGCAAGACCACGCCATAAAAGCATGCACAATGTGACTTTAGAGATTGTATTCTCGACAAAACATATTTACTGAAAGCGCAGTCACCCACAGATTATATACTTGAGGTTTGTCCGTCTTGTCAACATTAGTCAACTTGTACTGTTGTACTGTTAAAATCTTCCAAATACTCATTCTAACTTTCCAACACGGGCGTACTAAACATTTTCACCATGAAATTGTATTCAAATATTCTATGGTCATTCGTCATTCACATAAAACCAGTGAATCCAGATTCAGGGAGCTGTACGTATGCGGGAGCAGACTTGTATGTGTGTCCTTAGATTAATAATGAATGGCCCAAATGTAATAATAATAAAGCTGGAATCGAAGGTATATAGCATTCCGTGATAGTGATATAGTGAATCATTCAAGACATTTGTATGCATATGATATGCTAAGGAATACGCAACTAGTCTAGTGTGCGCGCACTAATGTCTAGCCAACCACCCCGTCCTCCTGTCAGAACAGTCTTTCATTTCACCTTGAGGTTGTCGATAACTATACTGCACTTCAACAAGGAAAGCAAGTACAACGGGTAATAGGAGACGCATTTACCACAAAGCACATAAGGAACACTTCGTTTCAGATTAACCATGAATAATGATATTCAATATAAACATCAATCATCATAATACGTAGCAGTCCGTAAAACGTAATATAAAAGTATAATCTAACTCAATTTTGACCGAGGCAATCACTGGAATGGAAAACAAGTTGAAAATAGTATTTGGCTAGACCATATTTTTACAGACTGAGTTCGATAAAACCACGATTATGATTACTAGCGGTCATTTTTTGTCTAGTATTTAACATCTTACAACTTAATACGACATTGATGTACATGTACACTGATATCCACTTAAAAAGAAACTGCCACAGGAGACAGGAGCCAATCTTGTCAACAAGGATGATGTCATGTCATCCAAGATCCAACAAGGTTTAAATATAGTGTGGAAAGTAATGCGATACTTTTAGCAAAAGCGATACTTTTAGCAACAACCTTTGTCAAACAACATTCCATTACTTATTATTTGATTGATTGACAAGCCTATTAATATATTTTTAACAAACAAGAAACAACACTCGGGTGTCTCCTACTCCTACCACGCAAAAACGTTCTATAAATGGATGAATACAATACGTATTTACCCCCTATTTACCCTATAGTAAAATTGATTCATGTACCCGTCCCCGGCCTCTGATCTCCGAGTCTCCGGTTATTTAAATTGCAAAGTATTCTAAAAACTCACATAACGTCACGTGAACAAAGGGGTGCTGTATGTTAGAATACTACAATGCAATGCTAAATTAGTTGTACTGTAATTTAATTAGATTAGACGGTCACAGATTCCACAGGAAAGAATTATTTCATTTCAAATCAATGATTGATACCGACATTGCATCGATCGAGAGGAGTGCTCTAAGAATGCCGATTGTATAACACGTTCCTAATGAAATCTGACAATAGAATGCTATCCCTCCTTCCTCCATAAATAATCCAATTGCTTCAAATAATGAATGAAATACGAAAGCTAGTGCGCAAAGCTTCATTAAGCCAATTGTCAATCATAATCATTTTGAATCACTTATTCATTTTAGTGTAAAATTAGTAAAATATAGAATAATCTCGTATCTTTTTTATTTAATAATAAAATCCGTAACTTGATTTTCATGTGTCTTAAAAGCACGAGGATAAATTGCAAAATAACCTCAAAGACCGCAATTTATTTCCTAATGTAAATATTACGGTAATTGACGCAAGAACATGACGCACAGTAGTACGTCTCAACAATCTCACGTCATATAAAATCAAATAAGTTCAAATATTAAAATAAAACCTAGTTAAGTTTATATCACTAAATCGGATCGGAATATCAGTAATTAGATCTGTCTAAATGAGCCCTTGGCTATCTCGGACCTTCCTTACAACCTTCACATTATCACAAAGAAAATGTGTAAGTGAATTGAATTAGTACATACATCAGAAATCCTTCCATGCAATAATACATTCAATTTTCAATGAGAGCAAAATGCAAAAAAACAACAATCATGTTGGGCTTGGCTCGAAAAAATAACAGTTTCAATGTGGTACAATTAAGAATAAAACTTCTCATGTGTTCTCGTGCAGTTTAGCAGTGCATTTATATCTACATTAATGTTTCGTGCT
>JABASF010000922.1:0-29080 GCA_019776145.1 Harlomillsia oculata
CCATTCCATTCCATTCGCATTGCGAATTGTCATTTTGCAATTGGACTTTGCCTTGTTTACTTTGTTTTTGGAATGTGCTGAATTGCTGAATCTTCGGCCTAGTTTCACGACAGTTATGAGCAAATGTGAGTTGGCGTTGGTGTACGAGTGAAAAGCATTGCGTTAAAGTGAAACAGATTTTACTTAAACACAACAGACGTTTCTTTTCTGTTTAATGGTAATACAAATTGTGTAGAATTTATTAGAAAAGGTTGGAAATGTCAATACGTTGAATATTGAATTGTTGTTTTTTTCAGAGCATGAGGCGTTTTTCTTCATTTTCCAAAGGACAGTAAGCATGGGCAATGGGGTTGTGCACGAAACGACGAGTTTATGTGCTCTTCCTGGCTATCGCTGTAATACAAATTGTAAGAAAAGTTGGAGATTTAATCAAATTCTATAAGATCCAGTAATTTAATGCTGGAATTTGGAATACCGTGGGTTCTGATTCCTTTGATTTTGTATGCAACAGGTTACAACGGGAGTTCGCCAGTTTTTCGATTTCCTCGGTCCATTATGGACCATGATATGTACAAACTTCCTCAACATAGTGTTCGATATTTTTGGCTTCTTCGGAGGTTACACATTGAGGAAACATTACCTCCTAAGTGTAAGATATATGAGATATTGACAATTCTTCTTTCTAAATGGTTATTATTTATTTGTGAACTGGGGGTTTAAATTGACTGATTTTTAATGATAGTACGCTGTATGGTCAGCAATATGGGCATCATGGAATGCTTTCATCGTGTGCCTTTACATTCCGATTCCATCTCTTCAAATGTACAAATCGACAATATTGAGCTTGGGGACAGGAGGATTTTCCTGGTGGGAAACCGGAGCTCCGGGTTGTAGCTGGAACTGGAAAAACGAGTCTGAACGTTTGGTTACCAACTGCATGTTGGACCCGAAATTAGTAGAGTGTATTCAAGCAGGGATTCAAGTGGTTCTTGCACTAGCAGGCATTATTGCTTCATTCTGTCTCATCGTTTGTCCGATTTCGGACTCTGAAAAAGATTCAAAAGATGGACCAGATAAAGTGGCAGGAGTAGGGAACACGGTTCCACCGTTTTTGTCTTTGAGTCGGAGTGGTGGAAACCGGAACAGCAGCGCTGGAAGTGTTCGATCAGCAAGCAGTCGACTTCGGAATCATACACATGGAAGTCAAAATAATGTAGCAGGGAGAGCTCCTATTTCAATCCCGGGAACGAGTGATACGGCGGAAGGTGTCACGGCAAATGCCATTGATGACAGACTGAGACCCATGACTCCCCGGAGAGTCAAGAGGAGGTCAGCTAGAAGCATTCAATCTCAGAGGTTTGGTCCTGGTCACAACCATATCCCTCATCATCAGCTTCCGCCTGATAGGGAACGGGATCCATTTCCCAAAGCTAGTGGAAGCAATAGTGCCAGAAACTCATTACGGAGTAATGCTAGTTCTCGTAGAAGCGCTCATCATCGCAATTCGAAGCGAAAAATGAACCATTTTGTGTCACCAGTCAATCGTCTCATGCAACAACAAGTCGACTCGGAGACATCCCATGATGATCCTCCGCCACAACGATATCCTCTAAGAGACCAGGTGCGTGATTTCACTTTCATTTAGGCTTGTGATTGTAATCATAATGACATCCTGACCTTTCATTGTTATTCTACAGGGACATGTCAACCCGGTTTACTTGGGGCCGCAAAGCCCGCAACAACCGCCGCCACCTCCAAGACCGCCGTCAGCACGGTCATCTTATTCCAACTATCATCCAGCTCGTTTACCTTCCTCAAACACAAATGCTAACCCAAATGTCTTTAATTTGAATCAAAATATCTTCGCCAATCCAGCCTTCGACAATACAACAGAGTACAACGCTTCTCAACATTCCAATAACACAAATACTTTCTACGAGGATGACATTCAATTTCATCCTGATCTCTCAAGTCAAAATCATATCCCTCATCCTCAAATGCCACGACAAAATCATCATAATCCTAATAACTTTACGTTTGCACCTAGCAATCTTCATAAGGATACTAATACCTTGGGATCAAGGAATGAAAATCCAACTTTAGTGTATCCCTTGGCACATTCTCCAGTGTCTCAAGTATGTCTTTCTACATGCCTGTAATCATTAATATCTGAATGCGATTGTTGTGACCTTCAATTTAATGGAACTCATTTCCGGTTTTTTAAGGAATCGTTCCCGATGTGGGGCATGGCTCAAGCTCAAGTGCCGACAAATCATTCAGTGATGCATCAGTACGCTCATCAACCTCGCATTCCTAATCCATATCAATCACCTCCCCATCCAAATCGTCCCTTTAATCGACAACCTATCAACTCTGAAACTGTAATATAACAAAACCATAAACGTAGTGACTCTGTAGTTTGTAGAAGTAGTGAGTAGTGTAGAGTATAATATATAAACCTTGTTATTATTTGTGTAGCTGTAAAGTATACACTTCGTAGGAAGATAAGTTGTCGAATTTCAAAACTACATTAATTTCACCGATTGTGATCTCAGCTCAAGGGCTCCTGCAGTGCTAGTAAAGTGGTACGATTTACAAAGATGTACCCCGTTTTTTATCTGTAGGACTATTTTACGTGAAGCAATCGTAATTTTTAATTAATTTGTATGGAATACGCTTATTGAAGTACGAAAAGAGTTGAGAATTCATGCTCACAATTACTGTACTACAAATAAATGAGTATATAAGCGTAAATGTTTTATATCATAAGGAAAAGCTCTAAAAGTTTAGAACTGACATAAACTAACCAATTCCTCTTGCCTGTTTATACGTACGTTTAACATGACTAAAATTGATAAACAATATTTACGGATTTTAAAGTGACTGAAAATTCAATTAATCCCTCACGAAATATGAAAAATTGGATCAATATTGTTTAACAGCCAGAAATTGTAATTTATTCAAAGTTATCCTGTAAATCACCAAAGAATAAACAATAAACTATTTACATAATACCACAACGTTTTCGTTTTAGTGCATACAATTAACTCAATTTAACATAATCACGTCATACTTATTATTTCACTTGACTCGAAAAATTAAAAATTCCTTTTTTGTTAGTGACGTAACAATAAAAACTAAAAATCATGTATATGAGATTACCGTTTTTGGTTAGCAAATATTGCAACGGGATTGATATTACATTTTACATGGGCTGTACATGTATACAAAACTGCTGGCAAATTAAACCTTTAAACAATTTTACAAATAAGTTAACAATGAGAGTTTGTTAATATTCAATTCTACTATACATGCAGAATCAACAGGCAACTTTGATCGACAATATTTCAAACGGTAGCTACACAAAATTCTTTTGAATTTCCTATGGTTCACATTTACATCGTATTAGTATCCACGAAATGACAATTTGCTTACAATGTAGTAACCGTAATTAATCTACCAATTAAAGCCGACGAGAACAAGGGTAACACAATTTATATGTACAATCACCAATGCTAAGAATTTTGCGCACAAGTGAAACATGCAAGATGTTACAAAAACACGATGTCGCTACCTTGATTTAATTTGTAAAGTGTTATTATCATAGTCACAATTAATTAGTACCTATTACTCAATTTTTGTACTAAAATTTCAGCACATACAGTAAAATGAAATAACTGGACGTAAAAGGGTTCCTATCGTTCTAAGCGTTATTAGGAGTTAAGTTATCTTAATAATCAATATAAAAACTTAAAAAAATTGATCAACAATCAGCAAATATTCTTAATATTATTTTGAGTTTGCATAAACAATAATAATACATTATAATATTAAATGCTAAGAAATACACAGATTTCAATTCCCCCGAAATGCTTAAATCCGTGTTCCAACTTACAATGATGCAGTCAAAAACTTTGGCCCTTTCGCAACAATGATGTTTTCGTAGGAAGCATTTTGAATTAATTCTACGGCTTGGGCTTTCTTAAGCACCAAAAGTGTATAAAACTTTTGTGCTACTTGCTTTCTACTGTTTCTCAAAGTGCACATTGACGAAAAGCCGATGGAACCTTCAACTTCTAATTTGGATTTGACTATGTGATACATTTGTGCCGCTCTCTTGTTCAGAACTCGTTCCTCAAACTGCTCGTACGTCTCGTCAGTAGCCTGTTCGTCAGTCTGTTTTGAAACAGAATCATGCGATGAAATGAATAATTTTTGCCACATGAAATACTGAAAGTAAAATTCAAATACACTCACCACTCCAACGGACGCAGGGAAATCGTAATCATCATGACCACCCCATGGTGTTTGTGGTAAACCGTCAGCTCCAAGATTATCTAAATATAAAATAATTAAATATGAAATTAAACATAACCTTTGGTGTTAGCAGGGACAATAAAGAATCCAGCGGAAGCTGTTCGTCCGGCCCTTACCGTGATTTTGATGGTGTGTTTGTTCGGGACCGTCATACCCCATATTTTCCATCATTGACATATTAATATCAATATTATGGCCAGTTGTTTGAACTCTTGGTGTTGGTGGAGGTTTGCTGAGATCACCGTCTTCTCCGTGATGAATTGCAGGTGTCGGGGGTAAAAGGAACGAGGAAGCTCCGGAAACACTGTCTAGCATACCGGATTCCATTCGGTGCGATTGGTCTACGTGCGGCATTACTCCTTCCAGAAGTAAAGAAGGAGGACCATCGTTGTCATCATTAGCCCGTAATTCTTCCAATGGTTCAGTTGCCTTACGCTTTCTTCCAGGGCCACGTCTTTTCCCTGTCTTTGGAGATCCGGGAGCGGGTGTATGCGGTGCCAAAATTGGTGGACCATGATCAAATGGAAGTGGATCCATATTCTCGTTATTCATTACAAACTCCTCATTGTCAGCTGGCCGAGATGTCAAATGTGCTTGGTAGTTGCGTCCAATGACACGAGAAGGAATATGTCGACCTGGAAGTGCAAAGAGTTTCTCTACACCACCAGTTTCCTTCCAGTGCATCAAGCGCTTTGTTGGAGGAGCTAAATCTAAGGTAGTGACAATATCCGAAGTATCAGATAGCTGGGCTTTCATTTCTTCTCCAGATATGTTCTTTACTTCATCTACGATCAGCTTTCGCTTCCGCTTTCCACCAGCTCGTACGCCACCTAAGAGTTCAACACAACAGTCGCATTTTATTTGTACGCTCTAATTACGAAGAAAAGAACTTGATTGAGATTTCACAATACCTTTAGCCACTGGAGCTTCAATGGGAGCCAAAGCAAACGATTCTTCTTCATTCTGAAGCACCGTGGTTTGATCCAAATTGTCCATTGGCCCGTCCAGTCCTCCAATCTGATTAAATATGTCATTTGCATTCGCATGATGATCTTCTGGGTTTAATGGAGATGGAGGACCTGAACTTCCTCCACCCATTGATGGCGGCCCACCGAAATCATCATCCGAATCCATATGCATCGGTTCCGAAGGGTGAACCGGGAGATCAGTGGTATGGTCCACTGCAGGGTCATCAAAGAGCCCACCATCCCCTTCAAACAAACCTCCAGCTGAAAAAGAACAAAATCAACGTTTTAAAATCCGTTAAACTCCTTTCGACTGTTAATTTTTTGTTTGGAAGTATCAGAATAAAAACAATAGGGAACAAGTATTCTTCATGATTTCTCAAAGCGAGCTGAGTTGGTCATCATATTAAAAAAAGTAACATGAACATACAATGACTAAAAATGTCACGTACCCATTATGTCATGACCCAAATGTCCTCCAAATCCATCATCCGGCAATGTAATACTGTCTTTACTGGTTCTTGCCAATTGAACTCCGTAAGTAGAGCTCTCTCCAAATATATTAGATGAATGTGGTGGATTATCACGCATTAATTCTGCGTCTTCATTAAATTCCAAATCTCCAAACCCCTCATCATGATGTGGTAAATTCAATGAACCATAATCTTCTCGCATTGTAATTTCTTCAGCTCGAGACTGATTCATGCTTAGCTGCGCTTGAATATCCACATCACTGAAAAAAAATAAAAAATCATGCTGAACAACAACACAAATTAAATTAAATATACAAAGAATTCAAAACTCCAACTTACTTAATTTCCGGAATGTTTGTATCAAAATCATGGAAAACCTCTGGTAAAGTAATAGCATTCACAGCTGCCTCCCGATTTTCTTCTGGTAAATCCACCATGCCAGGTCGGAATGCCATTTTAATTTTAACGAATGCTTCATTACAATCCGCCAACAAATATTTTGCTTTCCGGGAATAAATACGAACAACCCCCAGCAATAAATGACCACTGGTTCTCAAAGCCATTTTGACCTGTATCCAAAAATTTAAAAAATCGTCAAACTCCATCCTTGAAATCTTATCATTTCAGTACATACCATTTTCCCTCCAATTTTCATCCGCCCATATTCTTCCCTCAAAAACACCCTTAAAATCCATTTTTTTTAATCTAAAAAATTACCTTCGGGTGTAAAATTCCTTCAACCGACTTTTCAATCGATGTCTCAAACACATGAGCCTTCGTCAATTTCTTGTCCCAATGAGCTGCAAGCCAAATTCGGGCCAAAGGCCCTTTTTTGGCCAGTACGAAATGCGCGTAAAACATATTTTGAGGATTTTTTCAAAACCTCACAAATAATTTAACGTCAATTTAACGTGTCCTGAACACAAAACTGTGGACCATGTCCACTCAACGGGGACACTTAGTTGTCAACAATCAGTGACCAAATTGATGAGATTTCCCTCCAAAGAGTGTTTCTGATCTGTGGAGACGGCGGGTGCCAGTCGAGGAATGAAAACGAACCTTCCTTCTTCTTCTATCCAAAAATCGAGTCAAAGTAGTACGGCAAAGTGGCATCTGTGACGCTAAAAGCCTTTTATAACAGCACAGCGTCCCTTTACCTTTGCCTAACCCCTTATAACAGTATTCCGCTATATGCGACTATACCTTTACAGCCAGCCTATAGCTTATGCTATCCGCCATTTATCTTGTCTTTATGTGTGTCCGTTTCTTCTCAAAAGGCTCTTTGCACCAAAACCGGAAGGTGGCACTTGCCTTTACTTAATGCAATCTTCCAATTCTCTGGCTGAAATACAAATTCGAGACTGTGTCTTGTCTATGTCTGGCTCCGTTCTTTGCACGAGGTCCGTCAGTTACGTTGGTTGTCCTCTTCTTCTTCCGATTCTCTCGTTTTTTTTGTATCGTTTTTTGTAATTCATTTTGATTGTAGATTTTCATGTGGGACTTTGCTAGAATCTCGTTAATAGGAGACAAAAGGTAAATGTCAGTACTTGACGGAGTGTCATTAGAACGATTCTTGTGCCATTCATGTTTTACCGGTATGTAACTTTTAATTTAATTGTGTTGTTTAATTGAGTCAGGTGAAATTATTGTAACTTTGATGTTTTTTTCAGGTGACGTGTGCAAGACCGGCGGGTGACTGAGCGTAGCATGAGATTTGGAATTTGATATTGTTACGTACCAATTTTAGGTAAGGCATTTAACTTACGTGATGTCACTTTATTATATCAATGACAATGATTATAGATAGTGTGAATTTGATTGATTGATTGATAATGTACTGTGCGCTGTTTAATTGATTTTGTACAGGTTAACGTTTCAAAGTGAAGACAAGAGGATTTACTTACAAGTTTTGACAATGGAGTTGACAGTTGTTAAAGATTTGAAGCATGGGATGAAAAATCTGTCGATGATTCTTATTGCCCTAGATGTGGGGAAACCAAGTATTACTAAAGATGGTCACGAAGTGAGGTCCATTAGAGTTGCTGATAAAAGCGGAAGTGTTAATTTGTCCATTTGGGATGAACCTGGAACGCTCATTCAACCTGGTGATATTGTTCGAGTAAATAAAGTGAGGATCGGGAGAATGAACATTATTTGCTTTTAAGTTAATTGATGCTAACAAGAGGAAATGTAACGAGTGTTTTGTTTTGTTTGGCAGGCATACGCGTCCACCTTCAAGAACTGCTTAACCCTATACATTGGAAAAGGAGGGGAACTAATGAAATTAGGCGATTTCTGCTTAGTTTTTAATGAAACACCAAACATGAGTGAAGAAGGGCAGCCAGGGAATGTCAATATACCAGTCGGAGGAAACAACAGCGGTGGAACTGGACCCGGGGGCGGAGGTGGTAATAACAATCCTAATAACATGCTGGGATCCGGACCTCCTGGTTCTTACCTGGCTGGACCTGATACCAAGAGCACCGTAGGAAATACCGGTGGTGGTGGCAGTGGCGGTGCCATTAAGCAAAACGCAGGACGTGACCGGGATCAGCCGTACAACAGCAATCGAGGACTCAAACATGGGTCAAACCATCATCACAACAATAGCAAACATAATAATCACAATAATACAAACAATTCTGGGCCTATACACACTTCGTCCCATAACGGTAAAGCATCAAGGAAATGACATTCGTCAAAAACGATGAGTCATCAAAGATCAAAGTCATCATCGTCATCACCCCATCTTCGAAGCATAAGAACATCCGGCATTTATTCTACTACTTCAACGGAGTTAAAATGTGATACACAACTGAATGTTCATAGATCGTATATAATTTCTATATTCTATGTAAATCAGTCACTATAATATACTACTTTAAATGTCAATATTGTCAAATGATGCTGATAATTTTAGTATACCGTAACGGTAATCGTAATCCTCTGTCGTCTTATGTCATGTCACGTAAAATATAACGTATTGTATTTAGTTATCCAAGTGTATTTAAATAACTTCTGTTCCATTTGAACAGAACAGAACTGACTATAGTATATACTAGCTACTAGCCTAAGTAATCTTCTCTTTAACTTAAGACCTTTGAGTATGGCAGTAATTCTAGGATTTTATTCGACGTCCAGCGGATTTTTGTAATTTTGCTATACTTATCGAATAAATGGAAAGAGAAAGGAAACTGAAAACGTCGCGTCGTCGCATCAGCAGCAGAAAATCGCAAGTTTGCCATTCGTTTTTGCATTGGGCATTGGCATTAACGTTTATGTTAGCTAGACTTGCTTTTAGGCAGCATGCAAAATGCAATGCAATTTTGCAATGTTGAGTTGAATGAGCTCTTCTTGCCTCCCATCCCGCTTTTTGCCAATACAAATAACGTTAGTCTAGTGCAAAAGGGGCGCCAAACGACCTTGTCTCAATACTCAATACACTTCCTCAATAAAATACTCATCCACTTAATTTAAATCATGAACCCTAACCGGATGTGCAAAAACCGTTGATGGCACGCAGGCCGCTTCATATCCAACTTTTAATGTTCATTACATTTTTAAAAATGTAGTTTAGAAAATGGAATCGTAATTTTGGATTGCGTTTCTTCGTGGCGGAATGAAAAGAAGTGATGAGGTTTTTGAGAGGTGGGCAATGCAATTTTCTCCACTCAACGACAGCGCAGCGTTGAGGGATAGGGAAACATGGCGAGGATATGAAAAGATGCGGATCCCACAATCAGATGCAGGCAGGGAATCCGCACTTTTTCATGTCCGCACGTACTAGGGAATTCTCTCGAATGAACTCGTCTTCTACTCAAATCCCAGAAAAGTGTGCAAGTCAGGAGTGGAAAGATTTCTTTCGGCCATTGATTGTATTCGTGGGATCCTCACCTGCTCCAACTTTCGTTTTTGGAATTTTTTTAAATTAAAAAACGGTAAGCTATTTTAAAATTTTTGGATGGGTTATTCGCTGGCTTACTTTCAGTGACTTGTGAGAAGTACGGTTTAGTGTTTTCTAGGAGTTTGAAAACTGGTAATTTGAAAATTAGTTTTTGGGTAACATTCTGGGCGTTATAATTTTTGTCCGTTGGAGGAATGATGGCGATTTTGAATTCAGACTTTGTTTCAAAGATTTAAAATATTTAATTTATCATTTTCTATAGTATTTGCCACGTTTACAACCATCGATTTTTATTTGATTAAACATTGATGCCTAGGATTTCTTTGTACGAATTATTATAATTAACTGGTACTTTGGTTGTTATTTTTCAGGTTGGTTGAAAGGTGACTGGTGAGATCTTTTTTCTCTCGTTTTTTTTAAATCAAAAGGCGTCCGCACTGGATTACCGGAGGAAAATGTCTGCTACGGTAAAGAACACGAAATTCATTTATAATTGATTTATTAGTATATTTAATATGATGATCAACTCAGCTCGCTTTGAGAAATCATGAAGAAAATTTGTTCCCTATTCGTTTTATTCTGATTTCTTTTTGAAATATAATGAAAATGACATCACGAGTTTGGAATATAAAGTTTAATAATTTTGTATTATTCCTTTGTTAGGTTTCGTGTAACATGGAAAATCTGCATCCACACATTCTTCGAGGGGTCTCGAAAGAAATTGTTGCTTTGAGTCAAGAACCACCCGAAGGAATTAAAGTTCATCTCAACGCTGATGACCTTACTGATATTCAAGCGACTATAGCTGGGCCAGGTATGATTATACTAACATTTTGGAAGTGTTCTTTTTGAAAACGTAAAATTTTGGACTGATGGTTTCCCTTTTCTCACATTTTTAGAGGGAACTCCGTATGCTGGTGGTGAGTTCAAGTTGAAACTTATTCTTGGTAAAGAATTTCCTACGGCACCTCCAAAGGGTACGTTCTTCATTGTGATTATATAATATTTTATGTATGACATACGGATATGATGGGCAATTTTTAACATGTTTCCTTATATTCTACATTTTACAGGGTACATGCTTACAAAAATCTTTCACCCAAATATAGCTTCGAATGGCGAAATCTGTGTGAATGCTCTCAAGAAGGATTGGAATCCAAATCTAGGTCTCAAGCATGTATTACTGGTAAGTTACGACATGTATTTCATTCAGCATTTGGTTTGCACTTTACGAGACATATCAGAAAGTAACATACCTAGCTAACTTGTGATGATTTTTGACGTAGGTAATCAAGTGTCTACTTATAGAGCCAAATCCCGAATCAGCTTTGAATGAAGAAGCCGGCAAGCTTTTACTGGACAATTATGATGAATTTTCCCAAAGAGCGCTACTAATGACAGAAATTCATGCGAAGCCTCAGTCAGATTCGCCACCATGCACCAAAAAGGCTAAAATTCGGAAAGATAAAAAGAAGACTTTGAAAAGACTTTAAAAATGTGTCGGTTACTGTTTACACAAAAAATACGAGTTTGTAATGTTCACATGATTATGAGTGTCTTTGCACGTTATTATAGTTATTACAGTTTCACACATTAGTAAATCAAGAGTGTTTTTCTTACATGTTGACGTAAATTCTGATTTTCCTCATGTTTGAATATTTGATGTATGATACTTTATAATGATAGGCTCTAGTGGTTCATTCAAGAAGTGTAGGAAAAGTCAATTCTGTGCATATAATTTTTTGCCAATGCCATGCTTAATAATTATGATGTTTCCATCAGTGTTATTTGTTCTCGTTTTTACAACACAGTTCAATTTAAGCTTATAGTGTATACTTCATATAATCACCAATGTTATTTTATTGTACGTCAGTGCTATTACTTTATTTTTTATTGTGCTAATGATTACATGTAGACACTCCAAAATTAATGTATGTACATACATGGATGTGTCAGTTTAATTTACACTAATTCAAGATACCGAAGGAAATCATTTCTAAGAATTTTTGTTGTTATTCGTTGTAGCCAGCAGCGTCATTATACGTACATAAATACAGTGTTACCGTAATTGTTCAAATGCGACAGAAAAGGTTCATTTTCCATCCCTTGTAAAAACTAATTTAAACTTACGAGTTAATAAATTATGTAAATGAATGTCGTGTTTATATACAAAATTCGTCATAAGTGAACTGTTTCTGTGTATACATACATGGAATTTACCGAATTTAGTGACAGTGAGGGTCTTTTGAGAGGTAATTGCTTGATTATTGTCCTTGTGCTATTTCGTTAATGCGACATCATTACACAGCGTAGAATCCAAGCAGATTTCCGATGAACAAGCCCTTTTATGATCTCATTAAAATTCCCCGTAACGTAATTAGTGGGATTATGGGATTGCGATTGCTATACTACTATATAGTATTTTGACACGCAATTACATATATTAGAATCAGTGAGCTGGACATCGTCAGATCATATTCGTATTGAACTTGTGTTCACGAAAAGGAAGCATTAATTTTATAATCATGTTGCGCCTTTGTATATTTGTTTTTTGGTGTGGGAATTTATTGACATTAAATGTACTAGTACAAGCCAAGGAAATTGTTGCCGAACATGTTTCAAACGACTTACTTTTAAAGTGTAGTGAAGTTAATAGTAATTGTATTTCTAGAACACTCAGAGTGCTAACGCCAGCTTCTAATTCATTAACATTGACTCGTTTAACAGTGGCAAATGTAAACGCTCAGACGAATCGTCAATATCCAAGATCATGGAACCTCAATGACGCACTCAATAGTTGGGGTAATGCAATATTTTCGTATATTTAACCTATATGTAGGTGTTGTGTAATTCTACTTTATATATAACTTGTGTTTGAATTTTCCTGATATGATTTCAAAGGGTCAAGAACACGGAGACATATGCCAAAGTACCCAGTTACAGACAGTAGTCCTCAAAATAGTCCCTTAGATGCAAGTAGTGTCGCAAAAACTGTTTCAAGTAGTGATTCAGAAAAAAATGAAGATCGCTTGGATCCTGATTCACTCTCAGTCCCTGCACCAGATTCTGAATCAAACTCCATGCCGAGAATGAAAATGATCACAATCGTAAACGGAGATCTGGACGAACTACCAAGAATTCAGAAAGCAAAAATCATAAAAATTAAACCAAAACCAGCTACGATAACAATTACTTCGACAACTACAACTACTCCTGCTACTACAACTACCACGCCCACTATTAAACTAACGACCAAGAGAACTCCGTTAGTGTTCGATACGGATGACGACAATACTGACGATGGAGAGGGCTCCTTATTCGTAGAAGAAACGACAACAAAAAGACCAAAAATCAATAGAAAAGAAACAAAGACGAAAATTAAAACAACAACAACGGTTGAGATCGTTGAGGATAAGCCACTGGATAAAGTCATAATGAACAAGAAGCTCAAGCAAGTTGTAAAAACAAACCAGGTAGTCAGTTCTGAAACCATGTTTGAAAATGAAGATATCGGAGAACCAGTGACGGATTCTTCGATTGAAGATGTCAAAACTGCATCAACAGCAACGTCTTCAGTAAAGGCGGCACATGGCCATGGATCAAAGTCAAAAACAAAACCCAAAAATACCGTCATGAACGCAAATTCAAGCTCATCGAATTCGTCGGACACTACTTCTGTAAGAGCGGAAGCACAACTTGAACTTGATGACGCTTCAGTAGCTGTCGATATTTCACATAATGAAACACATTCTTCAACTGTTGATTCAAAAACTAATGCTAATGAGACTCAAATACTATCGCTTGCAGATTCAGAACCGAAAGTTATAGCCGAAAAAGCTAACGAGCAACAGAAAATCTTAACCCTGAACTTAGCAACTGGAGATTTTGATTTAATCACATCCAACCCTGAAACGATCCTGATAATAACTGATGCTAATAACGTCACGTCATTTTATTCATTACAGGAATCAATAAGCAATTCTACTGTCAATAGTCAATAAACAATTAAATCAATAAATCAAATGTTTAAGCAGTCAACTTTAGTCATGCCTAACGCGTGCCTGAATGGTCATTCTAAATAACACTTTTACGTTTTACCGTGCTTTTACTAGAATGAAGAAACCAGGAATAAAATCAACATCAATGATATGCATGAGGATTTTTAACGTGTATCCTGATTTTTCTAATGTATCCAACACAAGACAAAGCTGAAATTGAAAGGCACAAAAGTGTTGATTGAACATATTATAAACATTTCATTCACTTTTAAACACGTGCGTAAACACATTCGAGAACAAGCCCCAATAGAAAAACAATTTTACGACAATGCCTCATTTTTGTAAAACCGAAAGAACTGGGTCCATCAATTTTTCCATTTTTTCCGCCTACTTTCATAGAAATTCAATTTGAAAAAGTGCTAATTCAGTATCCTGTTTCCGTTTGCAATTTATAAGGGCATAAAACACAAAATGAAATGAACAGAAGATAAGGAAACTGCATATGAAGAATAATTTAAGAGTTGCGGACGGTCATTGTGAATTGTTGGAATGGTAAGTAATATAATGGAATTGTTAGCAAAGTTGAGTTGAGATTGAAAATGCAGAGACGGTACAAATGGGAAGGGTTTGTGGGATGTTATTATCTAATAAGAAATAAGAACAACAACAATAGCATTTCCTCTGTATAATGATTAATTTTTACCTGGTGCATGAACCTAGTTGACTGACATCCACCAAGTTCAAAATGCCTGAATGAGATTTTTCGTTGCTGATTCACACGCCCGAAAAAACAGGTCTACAACTGCAAAATACCAGAGTGTTTGTGCTGATTCAATAGTAATAAAAGGCGAAATGAATGCAAGTGAATAAAATCCCAACAATGACAAAAAACGGCGAGTGTGAATGAGACCATTATTGCATTTCAGGCTTGTCTATTTTGTGTGTACTTGTCATAAAATGTGCTTGACGAGGTTTCTTGTCTGTCTCTGTCTCTTCAAGTTGGAATTGTTTTGGGCGACTTCCGGTTGAACTATACAGAAAAAATAAGCTTAACCTTTTACTATAAAAATGCAGTTGTCTTCATTTAGGTGAATGATCCCTTTTTCTTCGTGTCGTTTCCATTGCTTGACATTGACCTACCCCGTAAAATTCGCGTTCACAAGTTCACATCATCCCCTACAATGCTGAATTTGCAATAAACACTTGTGTTTTGCCATTTTTCTTGTGTGCAGTTCCGCTAAGGTAAGAACAAGACCTATCAGCTCATATCTTTTGCTATTTCATTGTCTTGCTCAGTGTTTGCATGGTTTTTTTGAATGGTACAATGAAGATTGCGAAATACCATGTTCTTTCTCGCAAGTTTGCGTTTTGCAACTCAACCACACCGGGAAGAATCCTTGAAAAAGCAACAGATTAAAGACTCACTTTGTCATTCTTGTTTGTCATTCATTCCTACTAGGAAGTCGTGAACCAAGTTGCTAACTCTTCAAATTTTTTTCAAAACGCGCTGTACAAATTACATTTTTAAACCATATTTTTCATTCTTTTATTAGCCATGCCATATTTTGTAGATTTTATTTCCTGTCGTTACATACCTGCACTTATTCTAATATTTTCTGCTATTGGAATTGGTAAAAGAATTGTGTAATCTCAATCTGTAAATTATTAATTGGACACTTTTGTGACATGCACTTTTATAATTTCATAGACAAAGGAGAAAATTATGCTCCGACTTCCAGAATGGCTTGTAACGCGTCTCATAGTGCCCCAATGGGCTGGGCTCAGGCAACTCACAATCACAATTCATACGAGCACATTGTTGCTCCTGATTCGATTGTGGCGTCCGATCCAGCTCTTCCAGCGACTGAGATTGAACACTCTGCTACTTTTAGTCCACCGACTTCCGATTTAAGTAAGTTTGAAATTGAAAAGTACGACAATCGCTACAATAGCATTGGAAGGAGGATTGAAAAAGGTGTACTTGATATCGACAATTTGATATACTACAGACTTTATACGAGGTGAGCAATAAAATAAACTAACCTTAAAATTTTGAATTGAATAGAACCTCTTTTAAAATTACCTTTTTTGGCAATTCAAGGCAAATGGCAGAAGGATCACCTTTAAAAACAAATAACATAGACTTGTTGCATACAAGCAGTTTTTCACCATCCAGACCAACAAAGATCATTGTGCATGGTGCTCCTGACACTCCAGAAATCGGGGATTGGATGTCAGTTTTGCGTGACGCATTTCTCATGAGTGAAGATGTGAATGTCATCATGGTAAACTATGCACCTTATGAAAAGTTTCTTTTCTTTTGGACAAACATTCCTCTCCTTGTGAGTGAAAAGCTAGCGGACTTCATAGTGTTCCTTGAGAAAAACGGTGCTAGTCCGGACTCAATCCATATCGTCGCTCGATCCTGGGGAACGCACCTTGCTGGGATGTCGGGAAGATTACTTCGAGGACGGATCGGTCGCATTTCGGGTTTAGAACCCGCAGCCCCAAGATCCAACTTTGTTGAGCAAAAAAACCGTTTAGATAAGACGGATGCCCAATTCGTCGACGTGGTTCACATCAATGGGCAACGGTTCTTTTTTCATGGAGCACAATTTGGGCTCATGGCTCCCATGGGTCATGTGGACATTTACCCCAACATCATTGAGAGAGTTGTTGGATGTCCTAATGATGCTCAATTCGTACCCAAAGGTGGAATGAAGGAATACAGTCGTAAGTTTCCCATTGACACTAAATGTCTTCAAATGACTTTTCCCATTTCAAAACGGTTTTTGGTTTATTCATTCACATTTCAGTCAAAAACTGCGTTCATGGACGAGGAGTGAAGTACTTCATCGATTCTATCAGAGTCCCTGAAGCTCATGAAATGTGTCACTGTAATTCATTTTACGGGTACATGAGTAACGACTGTGCTTGTAAGGAAAACGTCCATGCTTTCATGGGTCAAAATGAACTTGGAAACGGGTATGACGAATATGTGACAAGTTCATGTTAAAGTTTCGTCAAATTACAATTTAAACTCTTTAATTACAGGCAAAAATCAAAATCCACCGGGTTGACCGGTGTCTATCAACTTGCAGTCAGTCCTGAAACTACGGTTGAGGCGCTCAAACGAGCTCAAGATGTTCGCAATCCCATTGTGAAGCTTAGACGTCCAGTTTGGGGGTAACGTGAAACATCAACGCTTGACAGTAAAAATTAACAAAAATCGCACCTTCGCACCAACGTTATTACATTTAAAACATTTTCAATGCCCTTATAATTTGTATGATTTCATTTTTCGATTTTTCAAACTTTCTCATCGGAAACTGTGCTTTCCTGTATACTAATTTATTAATTTATAATTTTAGTTAAGAGGTAATTTTTCACAAAACTCACAAGATAATAATAACAAAAAATTTGAAAATGTGTAAAACAAAATGTACTTTATGTACGAGGGGAAATAAAATCTAAAGCAAACGAGTTTTTAGCCAATTGAGATAGGTCAATTTATTTCAGAATCAGTCTGCCAATAAGTCATTTATATAATAATATAATACATTTCAATTTCTTGCACCAATTTTTGTAAACATTGACATAAATCATCTTCCCACTTACCCAGCCCAAAATCGTAATCTAATATTTCAATTTAGCAGTCAAGTTGTATGTTTTTTTAAAGGTAATTTTTAATTTTTAAGGTTCGAATATTGTTAATAAAATTAATAATTCATTTCAATATGAGATACTATACAAGGTTTGTACAGGCAGTTGGATTGGTGTTGGAATATAAATGGAATGTGTGCGTTCTCGGATTTTTTTTCATATCCTACTACGACTTCTGGAAGATTCTAATAATGACGGTAGATTTTTAATTTCGTTTTTCTTATTTTGCTGCCTTTCTAAAATGCACAGTTGACAATTTAATTTATTAATAATTTAAAGTTATTCAAGGTTATAGATTTGGTTAGTTGATATAATTTTTTTGTTTTTAGTCAAACAAGGTCCAACTAGCTAACTAACGTACTAGATACAACATACAATGTATGGAAACTGCCAAACTAGTGAATTTAATCTATTTATTATTTACATCGGACATCAAAAATGATCAAAAATCTAAATTGGAATCGAACAGGTACAGTACATCGGGTGCTCGTATTACCCATCGAGGGACTTGAAACTGATATATTGCTGATTAATATTTAATAACATAAACACATTTAATTTAGTATACGAATGAAATTCATTTCCAGTTTAGAACAAACCATTTCCAACAGAATCTTCCTCAGAACGCAGAATGAATTTGGTGAGTCTGTTCGGTCCAATTTCGCTAATGAAGATACTCTGACCATCCCTGGACACAGCCATGTCATGAGGAGAAATGAAGGATCGTTGTGACGTCCATGTGTCCAAAACTTGAGATGTTTTCCAGTCAATTGTTAAGCCTTCAGTTCTCTATAATTTGATAAAAGATTCATCAACATTTTTTCTTTCATTCTACAATGCATTTTTCAGTGCTTAATTTGTGTAGTTACTTACAGCAGGGGCTGAACCAGCTCCGTTTACACCGTATAATTTTCCATCTGAGAATCAAAAATATAGAAATGAAAGTTTTGTTTTTGCATTAACAAGATTTGCATGCATAAAGTCCAGTATGGAAAACTCGGGTTGGCTCACTTGAGAAAGCAATGGCAAAAATTCGTCCAATATAAGCACCATTTGTGATAGACACAATTTCTCCAAAATGTTGCGGATTTTGTAGCCCAGCATTAATACAGAGAATGCGTCGATGTTCCCGGTCAGCAATGCAGAGAACGTCTTCCTCTTCAATCAAAACCAATGAATGTGGAATTGCAAGAGTGGAGCCTTTGCCTTCCATCCAAATCCAACCTGAAATATTTAAGCACGTTTTCTCCAGTTAGGCTCAACTTTACTATCTTTCGCATTTTACAAGCCCATGCCGAAGACTACGTAACTGTGTACTTTGCACTATAGGAAAACGTAAGACTTTCTTATTTGGTACTCTTCTCATGTGTGTAGCATTAATAAAATGTTGAGCAGAAGCTGCAAGAGCATCACTAACACTTGGACAAGATAAAAGCAATACAAAACCACAACAAAAAGTAATGGAAACTGGAAAAATGTATTCCCAATAGCATTGCACTTTTTCACATCGTTTAAAACTGGGAAGTGGAAATGTTGGTTTTATGAGTGGATTGAACAGTTTTTTTCTTTCTACTGTCAAAATTTCGTAAAGTTCCAGCTTCTAAGAGATTCTGCTTCTTTGCTCGTATAGTCTTATGACAGTAGCATGTAACTATAAACTTATGCTTTCGAACTTTCATTCGAATCATAGGTGAAAGTGCGTGTCAAATGCCCATCATTTGGTATAGGTTGTTATATTGAAGTGAAAGTGGAAATGACGAAATGAGATTTTTTTTCAATCTCAACAAAAACTTTTTTCAATTTTACCTTCTTCTCCAAACTTTGCCAAGAATTTTCCATCCTTATCGAATTTCATGATCCGGCTATTGCAGTAGCCATCAGCCACGAAAAATACACCCGATTTGGAGACAGCAACATCCGTCGGTTTGCAGAAATGCTCGTTGTCAGTCCCTGGCTCAAATTTGTGGCCTAGTGTCAAAGCTGGTTTGTCGGATCCGGGAACAAACTATCAATTTAGCAAATAATGATCAATTTATTAGAGATCGTAACACGTAAACTACCAAAGCTCTGTACTGTACGGTATTACCTTCATAACTTGATGTAGAGCAACATCAGTCAGCCAGATGCTATTATTTCGGTCAATCGTAATGCCATGAGGCATGTAAAAGATTCCACCACCCCAAGAAGCCAAAAGCTGTCCAGATTGAGATTCCAAGACTACAATAGTGTCTTCGTCAATTGGGCCTTCTTCAATTCGTTGGTAATGGTTTGATTCATTGAAGGATCTGTCAAAGAATGTTGAGAAAATTAAAACAATATGTACATTAGGATGCGTTTCTTGACATAATTTCATTAATTGCATAAGGTAGAATGTCCACGTGGGAAAACAACAAACATGAAAAGAAAAGGGAAATTCCAGTGTGGAATGCATTTTTCAAAGAATGGGAAAATGAGAACTGAACGAGGCACTCACCCAGAATCCCAAATGACTGTTCCACGGTGGAAAACGACAGGATTTCCCGACTTGTCAACATCCACTCCGGAGATTTGTCCCAAGTCATATTCTTCCAAGGGCCAAATGACAACTTCTTCCGGATGCACAACTTCGTCCCCAGCCTATATAGCACACAAGAGGATAATGTCATGTCTTATTATACGGAATAGAAGAAGAATGGACTCATTTTCATCCTTCCTCAAATGTGTCTTCCTATGATCTCATTTATATGCTGAAAGTAACTTGAAAGAAATGACACTTTTCTTCCTAAACAACTTTTCTCTTTCTTGCTTTCTCCTTGCCAAGCATGCAATATTCCTGAGAGTGAGTGTCATGTTAGAAAATCCCCAATTTGGCTTGACTGCTGTCTGTGGTCGTTGGAAACGTGACTTTTTCCTCTTTTACTCTTTCCATATTTTATTCTCCATTACACTTTTGCTTGCATTTTCTTTTTGCAAGCCAGCACACTTGTTGTCCGCGTGAATTATTATCAAATTCGATGTCATAAATCATAAATCACAATTTACAGTATTGATAAAAACTGAAGTCCTGCAACTTTTAATTTATACAAATCGTTTGAAAGTTCATGTTTTTATTCCATCCTGTTTATGATGTTTCAGAATGTTTTATCTGTTTAATGCCGTAGTGCTCTGAATAAAGAGAATGAAAATGTTGATATACTAACATCATAAAATCGAAAATTCCAAGAATAAAGTTAAAACACTTTACATATTTTGATGTGATGTTGTGTCTGTTGCTGCAATATTTCACAGTTTGAGAGGAGTCGTAAGTCGTAAATACATTTTGACAAGCGACCTTTGCTACCCTTGTGCCAATACGACACACACCAAACATCCGTGGCTAATCTGAATGTCTTGTCTTCATACGAGAGTTTGTTACTTCCTTAATTTTTCATATATCATGTCTTGTGTTCGTCAAGGCAGTCCAGCCACAAAAAACTCAAAGCGCAATGTTGAACTGATAAAAACTTGCATCCTAAACTTATAAACCCGTAGGGATTTGCTTCACATGCAACCTCTCAGTTCAGACTTAAAGTTGGAACTGGGTTAACTTAAAGATTAAAAGTTTCTTAAAATGTCATTAGTTCATTAGTTGGAGTGACCGCGACCGTAGGCAACGCATTTTATTTCTTCCTTATGTGGCCGTTTTATTTCTCAGTTAATATCAATCTTTTAACTGCAAGCGTCCTGAGAAGGCGAACTTATAAAAGAAAGCGTGTAAAAAGATATTACATAATATACTAGTTGTAGTAAAAGACAAAGTAAACGTGCCAAAAATGGTCATATTACCAAAAATGCTTAGAACGGTGTTTTGCATGGAACTTTGCATTTTTGCATTGTTTTTATCCGGGCTTCCTGCCTTTGGCGTTAACGGAAGGCCTGAACCTGATACTTTAGAAGATGTCGAGAATTTTGATTCCGATAACATTGATAAGGTTGTCAATATCATGTTTTCCAAAACAATCACAAATAAGAATGTAATGCTAACTTTTGATTTTTTTCAGACTACTTATATGCCTTTACTAAGATCTGTAGTCTACCGATCAGAAATACGGTATCGGTACTGTCGAACTAGAATCGTTTGCGATTTTGTGAATCATGACAAAAAAAATTCGTACGAAGCCAACTTTCAAGTTGTGATCCCGCAAAATGCTTTCATTTCAGATTATCAAGTGTAATTAATTTGAAAAAGTTGAAACTGGCTCTTTTTTCCCCATCCTCTATGAACTTAATTGAAATTCCAATGTTTGCAGGAAAGTTGACGGACGTCTTTATAACAGTAATGTTACAACGAGGGAAGAAGCAATTAAACTGTACGAAGCTTCTAAACGAAGGCATCCAAGCATTTCAAGTGGAATCGTCGAGTTATCGTAAGTTAATGAAAATGTTTCTTAGGTTTATTGAACCATACATTTTTTTGACGATTTGAGTTCCTCAAACAGAAACAAAGGGGCTTACACTTTCAATCTGACCCAAGTGCTTGGAGCTGGGAAAACCACAACATTTTTATTGATCTATGAAGAACAAGTACAGAAAGTTTCCGGTCTTTATGAACATTCCATTCATTTCATTCCAGAACAGGTAAAATCCTTGATATCATTGATGCATATAAAACAATGTTCTTTGGTCGATGTTTAATGTTACTGATTTAAAGTTCCGGAGAGCAAAAGACTTTAAAATTGCCGTAAATATTCACGAAACTCAAAATTTCAAAATGGTTTCTATCCCAAAAGTTCATGAAGAATTTGAATCAGGTTAGGAAAACATACTTTATTTAACCTACCTAAACTTTTCTCACATGAATTGAGACTATGTTGTCTTTGTTCATCCTTTCTTTATGAACTTTCTCTCATTTTGTGTTTGCACGACGTAGTTAATTTCGAGGATGCTTATATAATCAAGTCGGGCAAGTTTGCTTCAGTCCGATGGAATAACTCGGGTAGAAATGATGAAGACACTCTCCAAGGAACTTTTTCACTACAGTATGAGCTAGAAGAGTCACCTTCATCTGGAGAAATTGTGGTAGTTACCTTTTGATTACTTTTTGAGACAAAGTTTTTGGTCTTAAAATTGTAATAATACGAACGTCTAAAAGATTTCATTATATAGCTTGGCTTAGTGAAAGAAAGAAATTCCTTTAAAATTCTAAAATTTCTTTGCGCAGATAAACAAAGAGCTCATTGTATTTACCTTTGGGGTTCCTAACAATGCTTCCGAGATGCCTAAACACGTTGTATTCGTCTTGGACGTTTCAGATTCAATGGTGATTAAGCGATTATCCAAAAACATATATTTTTATGTAAAATCGTACATTATGAAAACATTCGATTTTTCGTTGGGAAGGTTCAACAAAAATTGAGTCACGTGCAGAAAGCAATGGAAGAAGCCATCGAACATTTACGGCCAACCGACTTTTTCAACATTATTACTTTTTCCAGTGACATAACGGTAAGCTCTCAAGTTGTCCTTGCGAAAAAGAAGATAAAAATCCTGCTAAAGCAAAAAGTGGACTTTGTGTAAAACGTATAGATTTGGGACATTGACAACGGTGAAAATGAAACAAAACCATATCCCTACCCTGCAACTATAGAGAATAAAGGTCTAGGAACAGCCTTCATTCGTTCTCTTCAAGCTCAAGGATCGACAAACATGTTCGACGCTTTGATGACGGCAATCGAATTTTGTCGAAATGCTTCTGTCTCCCAAGAAAGAAGAGAACACGATATCTCAATCACAGATTTGCCAAGTGAAAGCCGGAGAGAATTCCTACCCGAAAATGTTGAGTCGATGATCATTTTCCTCACTGACGGTGAACCTACGTCAGGAATGATCAACCGAAGGGAAATACAAGTAAATGTTAGAAAGCTCAATTCTCAACCAGTTATTCCAATTTACTCCTTGGCATTTGGAGAAGATGCGGACTTCGAGTTCCTCCACCAAATCTCACATTTCAACATGGGGTTTTGTCGTCGTGTATTTGTAAATAAACAGTCTTCTATGCAAATATCCAAGATTTTGAATGAAATTTTTAGTCAAGTTTTGCGTCATACAAACATTTCGTTTGAGACGAACTCAAATTATGCTATAAAAGATGTATCTTCACCCAACATGGGTTCCACGTTGTCCAAAGGGGGCGAATTGACAATTGTGGGGAGCATTCAGAGTCTTTTCAACAACTCCTATAAATCATTGCAACCTCAACGGAGTAATGGACAAAGCTTTCCCATGATAAACGTTCGTGTCAATGGAGTTGGTCGATTTGGAAATGTATCTTATGACAATTTCACTCAAAGTGTCATTGTCAACGCAAATACCGATGACAACATCAGGGACTCACTCTTTCTCAAAAAACTCGTTGCGTATGTGACTATCAAAAATCATGTGGAAAAAGATGTCGTCGACGATTGTCCTAGTTCGGTTCCCTACCATAAAAGTCCTCACTGCAAAATCCAATCTGCAAGAGAAAAAGCAACTCAACTTGCTCTTGAGGTTCTCATTCTCAACTTTTTAATTCCATTTTTCAGATCGAATTATCGAAATCATGTTTTTGATAACCCCACTTTTAATTTTTCTATAGCATAAGTTTGTAACACCGTACACGTCGTTTATAATGACTTCTGGAGTGATTTTAAGGCGTAGACCCGGAGAAACCAAGAATCCGACACAACCCTTTCATAATTTTGATCTTCAAAATGGTAACGGTTTATTCGTCCTTCAAGAAGATCTTCGAAGTCACAGAAGAAATCCGTTAAACCAAATTGAGGAGAAAACAACAACAACTCCTGGTTACGTGCCTACCCTGAACATAAACGTGAATGCTACTACTAGTAAGCCTAGTTATCTTGCGTCATTTAAAAATTTTACTTTACAAATGTTTAATAGTCAAGAATGGAAAAATAGCACATCCAAAACCAAAGTTGAATTTCTTATGTCAAATGCTATTAAGTATATTCGCTTAAAATCATTAAGTACTACGACTCCCAAGCCTCTGTAAATGGAGCTAACGATCATTATGATACGAACGCCTCAATAACATTCTTTATATGATTTGGATGCTTTTGTGATGCAAGTTCTTGTCTCTTTTACAACTTAATTAATTTAAGTTATTAATAAGCAAAATCCAATGGTGGAAACGTACCTTCTCGTCAAATTGCCTTTTGAGTAAAGCTCGAACATTTTCTTCAGCAATTTGGTAATCAAAAGGTGGACCATTGGCCGCAGCAACCCACAACGACGGAAAGCTCGAAAAAACCGTCAAAAGTACCCAAATCCGACAGGTGTACATTGTAAAACACTTTTGAAAAATGCTTCAATATTCGACAATCAGAGAGAGATTTTCTCAACCGTCCCGATGAAACGTAAACGTGCCGTGATCTTTTGATGACGCACCGTAGGACTATGTTGCGAATTTGCGAATGAATGTAGTGAGCGTCAGAGATGCGATGATGGTTAAGTACCGTTTGTTTGTACTATGATATTGTTCACTTGTTGAAGTTGTAATATATGATGAGGATATCTTTTGTATTCCTAACCAGCAGTCGGAGCCAAGATTTACTATGAGATAATGTGTCGGAGCTGTACAATATTGAAAGTGAGCCGTAAATGGAGGCTGTCAATGTCAATGAGACCGGGAGGAGGATAAGGAATAATACGTGCCGAGGGATGAGAATTTCGGCCACCTGAACAAACTTATGAGTATGTTCCGCTTGGAATGACACAGAGGAGTCAAAACCTCATTAAAAGGCAATGAAGTGTGAGAGGAAAGAGAAGGTGTTAGTGTTCAGTTGTTTCTACGAGGAATAACGGGTCGTTTCCACCACGTCCTCCTGACCAAGATGATGATGGACAGCTGTTGAGTATTTGGGCAATTGCGAAAAACTCGGAGAGAGAATGGGTCCCGGAGAAAATGCGTGGGTAGAGAAACTTTGCAAAAGCTGGTTGGCGTTGGTTGGTTGGGATTCTTTTCTCCAGTCTGCCTTTGCTTTCTCTCGCTCTTCTCTCTTATCTCAGCCCGTTCGTTTCCAAGTAATATTTCCCTGGAAAGCTGTTTGGCTCTCAAGTCCTCAGAGTGAAAGCGCTTTCTACGAGTCAAGTCCAAATGCTCTTGGTGAAAGCGAACCACGCAACGCAACTCTTTGCGAATTGATTTTCTCTCCAGTCCTTTTCCTTTCTATACGTCACATAATTCCGCCAGAAAAGTACCTTGGCGATCTGGCTTCTTGTATGTCTGTTGTGTGTCTCGTATCTCTTCAACGTAACGTTTCCCTTGAATTTCCAACTATCACAGGAAAGACACAGCAAAAAAGCAATCTATGATATTACGGTTTACGGTACTTTGAAACGTGTCTACTCTATGGTTCATAAAATCTTGAAAAAAGTGACTATATGACTCTTAACTGTTTCGAAAAGAAGTACAAAAGATAGTCTGAAACAAGGACACACTGTGAGTGTGACACAATTATAAAGAATGTATAGTGATATAATTTTATATGCCTTCTTGCCTTTCCTTCATCATTGGTTAGTATGACGCACAAGGAAAAAATCGATACTTAAGGTTATATTTATACTATTTTGCAAACGCCAACAGGATATTGCATTTTGCGTTTGTGGTATGTAAAAAACTCTGAAGCATCATCTGAAGCATGCATAATATTTTGTACGTGGCTTGTTGTTGTACTCACTGTTAATTTAAAGTTGCTCGGATTCTCCAATATATGTTCATGTTGTGAGTTGTGACTGTCTTACATTGCCCCATGTCTGACCAAAAGCTCAAATCTCAAATACGCACAAACTTAAAACACTTGAAATAAACTTTTTTGTAGTCTGTTTTGAACAGAATTTTTGTATTTTTATTAATTTACTTTAGTTATTATTATCATTGTAACATGACATGACACGACAGGTTTTGAACTTTATAGTACGTTATATAGTTACAGCATTTCCATCACAGCTCAAAATACTTTCCATGTTTGGATTTTGGCACATTATGAAATTTTGTTAACGTTCTCAAGGAATGTTAATTTATTTATCATGTAAACTGCTGGAAAATGCAATCCTTATTTTACATCGTTTTTCACCCCCGTTGATTCTATTAGCATTTACATAATGCTGTTTTATTGCTTTAAGTTGTTTCGTCTTGTCATCTTAATTTCACATTACATTACGGAACACATTACAACAGTGCTAGCACCAAATGTCATTTATACTTGCTAACTTATGGTACAACACTGTAAAAAGTTTGAACAAATCTCAGAATTTGTTTTGGTTTGAGGTACAAATGTGCTATTTTCTGTAACACAGGTTAAAGTGTATTTGTAAAGCAGATAGCAGAAGAAGTATATTTCGACCTTTAAATGCTGTACTGCATTTGTGACATTTACTCAATGAACCTGAACCTGATCCACCAAATGAGTTAATACTTAAGCATCCTGTCTGTGTCCTGAACTGAACCTCGAATTTGCACCTGCAAACGTTCACTATGTGTCACATAAGTATGCCAATATGTTTCATTGCAATCCTGAGCTTGATGAGTTTATATCAGAGTTTCCCTGCAAAAATGTCTAGTTTCCGTGTACCCTAAAACCCTAACCCTTTGAATTTTGTTAAATGTTTCACGTATTACAATAACAGGTCACTAATTCAAGGATTTCTCCCTCTTGAGCTTGTAGGGTCTTTTGAAGAAGGCTCCATTCCCTTTGGGTTGAGTCCATAAATACCCGGCTCCAGACATGGTACAATACGCATTGTAGTATCGACCAGGAGACGAGCAGAATGACCAAAGAGGACAACGACAACGGAATTTGGTTGAGAATTCTTCTTTGCACATTTCATTCCACCAACATGTTCTCTGAAAATGGTTAGAGGCAAATAAGTATTTGCATACTTTTATAGACCAATATTGTTATATTTGGCCAGTTTAATAAGAAAGTAGGGCAAATGATTGATGCCTCACCTCGGTAAGGTATTCGTTCACCGAGTCATCGTATCGTTCTTTGTTGGTTCGAGGACTTCTCGTTGCCTTGTTCCGATTCGGCGGTTTTGGACTGACGGCTGGCAAAGCCAGTACACTCAAGACAAAGGTGAGTAGAATTAGCACCACCCCAATGTGTTGTATTGCATGCATGATCACGGTGTGGAACCACAATAAGACCGTTTAATTACTTTCTTCATTTGCTTCCTCTCGGAGAGAAAGAAAATTCGATCTGAAATCCCTTCAGGGTCGTCAGCGAGATTGTTATTGGAATTGGGTTATTCAGTTTGGGATTAGGGACACGAAACTAGGATTTTTGCAGTATGGAGGATACGGATTACCTTTGCGAATCTGGAATGAAGAAGACCATCCGAAAACGTCTTTTAAGAATCGTCTTCCGCATCGTCCTCCAAGGTTATTTCAACGTGCGCAAGGGCATCATCGGAACACTTCTACGATCTTCCGACGTTTCTGGTCAATACATGAAGCTGAGAGAAGCTCCGAACTTACACGAAAACACATCTTCGGCGTACATTTTGTACAATAGGTTTAAGCGTTGTTGCCCCTTATACTTATTCCAGGTTTTGCATACATGTGAAAACGTGTGGATTTGTAATTCAATGAGTTTTATTATATTAAATCAGCGGATTTGCAAATCACGCGATGGATCGACATTTTTCAAGCCAATAAACTATAAAATTACTAAGCGAATTTTAAACTACACGATACAAAAAGTCTCCATTCTCATCATAAAAAGAATCTCCGCGACGAAACGTTGAACCCGTCTTAACGTCTCTGGGTATCACGACTTTATCCGGACTGGTTGTGTAGTCTCTGTATGGATTCTAGTGAGGACAAAACCAGATTTATGTATTAGAAAATGAAACTATATAAATGTTTTTACAGAAATCTGAAAGTAAACTGCATACTTCATATCCGGTTTCAGATGAATAGACATAGCCCTTTGGTCCTGCTTTAGTTTTTTCAACCTTCATCTCTAAGACATTTTCGTTTTTTGGTTTCACTTTGTATTTGGGCAATTGGTCATAGTGCATAAAATCAGAGTCACTGAGAACATCTTCTTCGTCTGATTTTTCAATCTTCTTTGGAACTTCAGCAGATTTAGTGCGCTGATCCTCTTGCAGTTTCAACATATACGAAACATGAGGGTGAACCTTAGTTTTCAAATGTAAAGGAGAACTACTTTCTTTCACCTTAGCTTCTAGTTCATTCAAAGTCAATCGTTCCTGTCTGTTAATTCGCAAGTTTTTCAATTCCCTGTTGCTCTTCATTGCACAACTGTGGGGTTCAGACATGGTTTCCGCGTCTATTCCAATACTCGTCACAGGTGTCCCACCAACACCGACTCTTGGAGACTGTCCGGGTAACAAAACGAGCTTCTCAAACTCCCCTGCTTCGCGTACGGGTTCAATTGCTGTCATACTGGAAGCTCGTTTACCAATATTCAATGGAAGTCTATTTCTAATTTCCATCTTTTTTCTTAGCTCTGGCGTTAATGGGATTCTGCCAGCTTTCACATCTTGAACTGTTTTATAGACTCTTTGATCATGAGTTCTTACATCTTCAACTAAACGAATCCTCGCTTTCGACTTTATGACGGACATTGCATCTTGTGGACTCACAGGAAACGAATCAGATAATACTTCCGGTGTCCATTCTTCTGGATCGCTCTTGTACAAGTGTCTTATAGTCTCTTTTTCCGCCCATGTCAATATGTCAACTGGCTTGTCCAGAAAATCCTTAAAATGCTTGTG
>JABASF010000923.1:0-29076 GCA_019776145.1 Harlomillsia oculata
CTGAAATAAAAGTTGGTTGTTAACTGGAATCGGTGGTAGCGTGTCGAGTTAACGAACGTCTTTACGTACAACGCTAACCTGCATTTATGAGTCGGTTTGAGCGCGAAATGGTAGGAAAAAGGCTTGAGAAATGTAACAAAGGTAGGGGAACGAAAAAGAAGCAGGTGAGTCGTCAAAGAAGGTGCAGGTGCATTTTCTCATTTGCGACTGTGAGGTACAAATGTGAGTCACCACAGCAAAACACATGAGAGAATAACACACCTGAGTGTAAGGCCCAAGCCTTCCCCCAATAAGGTGTGTCCCACCTTGATTGACTGTGAGCAAAAAGCAAGCTTGTACAAGTTTTGGTTACATTCGGAACAACTGTGCCGTGGGTGAGCCGCCTTGTACAATTTAATCCACTGAGATTGCCCGGATGAAAGAAAAAGCCGAAACCCGCGTTTCTCTCCAGAATTGAAGACTCACAATCCAGAGAGTGAGTCTGTTGAAGTAAAGTAAGTGTCTTTGACTCTGTCAGTGCGGAGGAAGCTGGAGTCGAGAGTTGTTGCAAAAGTGCTTCTCTCTCCTTCTATCATTTAAGATTTACAATATTACAATTCACTGGATACAACATTTTGGGGAAAGTAGGTATCAAAACTAGTATCAAAACGACTTTCTCCGTTACATAATTCACCGGGAATACCGAGACGAATACGGAGAAAGAAAGTCCCGGGAACGGTTTTTCCGCTTTTCTTCTTCAGCTGTATTATACTAAAAAAAAGAATAGAACTGGAGAAAATCATTTTCTCCAGGTTTTTTTTTACTCTTGTCATCATTCGAAAAAAGAATCTCCGACTCAATCATTCCTTGTGGTTCTCCCGAGACGGATTTGAGCATTAGAGCAATGTGCAAGGGATCAAAGCTTATAGTGTCTATCAATCCAATGGAATTTATTCGGATATCATTTCGGGGTTATATGGAAAACGATACGATTTCTATGCAAATACGATTTTTATACGTTTTACTACAAAGAAAGTAGTAAGGGAAAATTTTCAAATATTGAAATGGGTAGGTAAAAAACTCTTTTTTCTTTTTTTTTTTAGATTACTCAAAGAGAACATTTTACCGCAACAAAGAAGAACATAGAAAGTGATCCGTCTTTTTCACGAGGTAACGAAAAAAGTAGTACATTTAACATTATTGAAAACTACTTTTGTTGTCTTGAGGTCACATTGGTCACGAAAAAGCTGCAGTTAAATTCCGAAAGTTTCACTTTTCTTCTGTGTACGTGACAGTTTGTTGTAAAAAAAAGTTTTGTAGCATTTTCTTGTTCTTTTTTGTGAAACAGGGGAGAAAAGGAAAAAAATCCGTCAAATTGGGTTCGTTTGGTGTTTTTCTCAATAAACTGCAAAAAAATGTCGCTTGGTTTTTCAACGTGGACTCGAAATTGGAGGATTTCAGTCTCTACCAAAAAGCAAGGACATGGGATTTCATTTTGTGCCACGTGGATCACGCTTGCTGTACTTTTATTATGGAACGTGACAGGTATTCAATTTATACTGTCGTTTTTATTTTTAGTATGTCCTTTGAAAAGTCATCAAAGGAAAAATGCCCGGGTTTTATTACACTTTTTAATGTGTCCCATAAAAGTTGTGTAATAAAGCAAAAACGGGGATACAATTTACAGTCATACAATGGTTGTATAAGAACTGTGGACTAGTCAGCGCCAACGTGTCGTCCGTGTCGTCATCATTTTGGAATGGTGACAATTTTTATGGTCAGCACAATGTGGGGACAAAAACTCAATGTGACGACCGGCGATACTTGACTTCCTGGAATTTTTCCATAGTGCCTAAAAATGTGGAAAATGGGTTATACAAGAGGAAAATGCCAAAAGTGAAGTGTTTTGGAGATTCGTCTTCTCTCTCATTTTGTGGAATACATAAATCCTACGGTCCATTTAGGATGCGAATTGCACGGGTTAACAGCTCTTCTTCTTTCATGCTGGAAATCGTTTATGGAGCTTGAGCTGGAACGCTGGAAGACGACAGAGACAGACGAGTGAAGTAAAATCAATAATAAGAGCACTTGAATGACTGGAGAATGTTCTCGTTTCAGCCACTTTTCCATGGTCTCCTCATGATTTCAATTAGGCCTTGAGCCTCACACAGTGCAAAAGCTTAATTGGCATTTTATGTAGTTTCTTCATGCATGTTGGACTTACAAAGGAGACTGTGAGTCACACTCATTTAGCATACAGTCATTTGCATTGGAATTTGTACTAGTACAAGTGCACAACAAACGAGTCTTTCAGTACAAAAGAGGTAATTCCCAAGCTTTTTCACATCTTCATTTCACTGTTTTTGTGTAGGGATGAGCACGAACAGTTAACGTGTGGTTGAATTTCCAACTTGACATGTGACGTTGACATCTCTTTTGAAATTTCGCAAAATTCTTCTTCTCAACCTTTTTGAGTGTTTGAGCCTGGATGGAAAAACAGTTCCATGAAAAACGAACGGTCGGTGATGATTTTGCGTATTTCTTGGAAACTTTAAATTCCAGTCGTTCCACTGTCCAATTCCGTTTCAGTGAAAGCGGGTTTTTGAGACTGATTGTCGCATATCCGTTGTCAATTTAGACGAAGCGAACATAATGGCGGCTGGGCTCAGATGATAACAACGAAAGCGAAACCCGCAAATCGGGATTATTACATTTCATACGAATTTCATTACAATTTCCAGTTTGAATGACAAATTACAAAGCTTTATCAGATCTCAGACATTTGTCTTGCTATCTCCAGCATAACATACAAAATTCCATCGGCTCAACATTGCGAAATCTGAGACACAGGGCAAAGTTAAGTGCTGCATGACGAAAAAGTCATGTTTTTGCATATGACTACGTCGTGGAAAGTTGCTGAACGTCGTGGAAAGTTGCTGACACATTCAAAATGTCCAAAATGTCAAATCTGTCATACGAATCGTTAAGCTTATTCAGCTTGAGCTGAGGCTCGTAAGAAAACCACTTTAGGAAGCTGTCGTTTCTTCTTGTAAAAGATTAATGTTCTTATCCTCTTGTCTCGACTTACAAAAAGAATATATAAGTACAAAGTCTAGAATTCACGAGTTGAGAAGCATGTCATTAGCTTAACTTCATTTTGTGACTCTCATCAAAACTCTGATTCTATATCAAGTTTTGCATTATGTCAATGAAAATAGTTGAAGTCTCAATAAAATTAAACTTTTTGAGAACACTTTTGTACACTTTCCAGTACAATTCCATATACTCCAGAAACTTGGACACTTTGTGCACTTCACCTGCCTAATTTTCTTCTTATTCTCCTCAACATCCAGACTTTTTCAGCCAATCTTCAAAATATGTCTTCAAAATGAATGGAAATTCTCCATGCCTTGTTCACCTCTCCTCTCATTTCCAGGGAGAAGATGTCTGGATCATTTTCCAGTTCACTTGACTTTGAATTACGACTGCTCTTTCCAGCCGTCCAGACAAACTTGAGATTTGTAATCGTATTACATTCAGTCTAATGAAATCGATTCAAGCTCTCCGCTATTTTCATGTTCTCCGTTTCATTTCCTGGAGACTCTTAACACCTGAGAAAAATATCGCTTTGTTCGCTATAATTTTGTCGTGGTTATATGAAGTTTGATTAGTTAACAATTAACGTACTTCATCCGTGATTCGTGATGTATTGTATTCATTAATTTAATGATAGCTTCCAGTGGAGCAGCTTGCTATGTATGTTCTTCATTGAACGACACATACTGCCCGGAATTCATGAATGATTATGATGATGGAATTGTCCCGTATGTCCCATGCAATACAATCTACGAAGGTTACTATTGTGTCAAAACCACTGGAGTAACAGGAGGTAAAATAAAACCCTTTAAATGAATTCTCGATTAATAAATTCTTTCGTTCATTTCCGGTGGTGAAAGGTGCTATTGGGATTTCCTGCTATCGCTGTGATGAATCAAAAGATGATGAGTTCATCTGCTCTGATCTTCTTTTCGCTGCTCCGCTTGTACAATGTGATGAATTCGGTGCTTCATACTGTGTTAAGACTTACAATACTTACGGAGGTTATCTTTTGCAAACTTTCTGACGCTTTCTCTTGTGCTTTCTCTTTTTGTATCCGCTATAACGTTTACTCACTCTGCATATCCAAGCTATGTTTTGGACGAAGGAGTCACTGGAAATATCTTTTAGTAATTTAAATAACCCTTTAAATTGCATTACAGGAAGTTTGGGCACTCGACGTTTTTGTTCTTCTCGGGATTTGGGCAATTACTGCGAATACATTCGAAGACCTGGAGACCCGCATGAATATCGATCCTGTGTGTATACCTGCACTGGAGATGGGTGCAATTCATCACCCAAAGCATTATTTGTGTCATCTCCATTTGTTTTCATCCTCGCCACAAGTGTTCTTTCCTTGACGGTCTTCTACAATCTCATTCTCCCCCGGTTGTCCTAGAGGTTGTGAAAGACAAAAGGAAAGTTCCTCCATCCCATTTTGTAACAGCATCTTTCTCATTCTCTCATCTCAAGTGAGAAATGATCTGTCACTCTACCAAGGGGTTTTACATTTTCACTCCTTGTTCATGTTATGCACTTGTAAATGCAAAAAAAGACTTCTTGAGCATGACAAATGTCAAGGAATGTAATGTAACACTCAGCCATGTTTTTAATTTTTTGTTTTTTGAAAATTTTTTGAACCCTGTGAAAAAAATCCAAAAAAATCTGTACTAGTAAATTATTTTTCGATTATTTTCAGTAGTTACGATTCTGTACGTTATGAAACTACAATTTTTGATAACAAAATGCTCTCTTGTTTATGTATAATTTCAAGTTTGTTAATTTCAAAAAAAAAATTCACTGAGTACAAAGCAAACAAAATTCTGATGAATAAAAGCTGGAGAATTTATTATTCGAATTATTAATTATTTGAATTAATTATTTGAAAACCCCCAATGCGTTTAATTTCATGCATCTAATAAAGAAGTGTGTTCAAACTAAGCATTTTTTTTTGTAAAACTGGAAATATTTGCGTGTAGATTTTATTACGTAATAAAATTATTGTCACAGTCAGGGGGGGAGGTCGGTTTGGTAGCTTTTTTTATCGTTTGCTTCCACTAAGGAAACGTCTAAAACTCTAACAAACTACAGCTATTACAACTTTATTTTTTTTTTTTGCTGTTGGCTATAATAATAGCTACAAGTCAAACCTACCCGGATAAAGGGTTGTTGTTGGAGTACAATAATTATTAATTATGATCATTAATGTATTAACTNTTTTTTTAAATAATCTTCTTGAATACATAAAAATTGTCCAGACATTCCGTTGTTTTCACAAAGTCTTCCATCTTGTTTTTTCGGCACTCAAAAACTACTGTAAGTGTTTTGCGTGTAGGATTTGCATTTGTTCCTCCTTCATCATTTTATAATACATTAAACAATAATTAATCTTATGATTAGCATTTTTCATCTCTCACACGCTTGGAATAAGCTGCTCTTTTTGTTTCTTTAAATTGCATAATATAATCAATAATAATCTTATACAAAAATTGTAATATGTACACATTTTAACACACCATACAAAATTTTGGGATTCACATATAAAAATGTCCAGTTTCTGTCATATTTTTGATTCAGTTTCATCCAATCCTTCTTAATATGGACCAAGAGATTCCAAAAATTCAGAATCATCAATGACCCATTTCCATCGCACACTTTGAGCAAAACCTTCATTCATGAAAATGTATCGCGCTTATCTCACAAAAAAAGTTAATTAATTTATTAGTACACTATAAATTAAATTACACTCAAAAAAAAAAATACTACACAAACACAACATGCAATGATTACACTAAAATTAATCACTCATTTCATCATACCATATAAAGTAATACAAAAAATACAAAAAAACTGGACTTTTCGTTCGCGTGTGTCGCGTTCCTTGTGTTTTGGACAACACCGAAACGCGGATTCACACCCCGTTACTAACGCACTTAATTTTAAATTATCAATTTAAGGTTATTGTTTATAAACTCATAAAAAGTGACAAAAAAGGACAAAAAGAATAGAATAGTACTACATAACCCATTTTAGAGGAGTCCATAGAGTCCACACGCCTTCCGGTCAAATTAACATTTTGTAAAAAAAAAAAAAATCCCCCCAGAAAAAGTAAAGAAAAACAATCATTAGTTTTGTTCTCATTCAAAACAAACACCGCAACATTTGTTCATATCGTCAACATGTCACATCTTGCATGAACAACAGGTATACACAGGTAAAAATATGATTGTGGAACCCCAAAATAAAATGTAAAAAAAACACACGCTTTGAGTTCAAATTTTTTGGGAAATACTAATTAACAGAGTGAGGAAACAACAAGTGAGTACATTACGTACAATTACTATAATAATCTCTTCTGAAAAAAAAATGTAATTACAAATTGCACATTGTTTGGCGAATAACAAATAAAAAAAATCATGAATATAAAATCAACCAGTAGAAAGCATTTTTTTGACGTAATATAAAATGAAGATTTACAAAGTATCGGCCTCCTCTCAAATCATTTTAACAATCGTTTTTTTTCAAATGTGTCACAAACAAAAATTACCCTATTACAATTGCTACTTTAAATTAAACTTGATTGATTAAACTTTATTCATGACGAAGCGACGATGATGGCAAACTTGTTTCGGAGATTAATGATTTGCATTGATTTAAGTTTTTTGACCAAGTATTAGGAAGAGTTAAGGGAATTTGAGCTCATTGAGCATCACTGTCACTCGTTGTGTCGTTTCCATTCTTTTCTGTAAAGAAAAATAATCAAAATGATCATAATTTGTGTATTTAATAGTGTTCATAATTTGAAACATGCCAACAGTCGACATCATCCGAAATCCGACATCCCACCTAATAAATTACGACAATGAAGAGTTAATTTCAATACCTTTCTTTCCTTGGTAGGCATGGCGCCTCAGTCTGTCATAAAGGTCTTCTTTATTGCCGTAAATACTCGCATTAGATCTGGCTAAACTATTTAACTGACCATTACTGTACCCTTCTGCAAAACGAATCGAATAGAGAACTATGAAGTCACGTTACGTATGCGTTTCACACTAATTAGAAATTGAATTACTGCTTTAATTACCTGGCAGGGCACCTTTCATATAAGTTTCATTATAGAAGTTTGGCATGTCCCAGCCATCCTCCTCGTCATCGTAGTAATGAGCGTAGGTGGAATGATGGGACGGAGCTATGCTTTCAGCATAGGGAGCTGCACTCGGTGCTCCGTAGTAGAAATTAACTTGTGACCCTCCGGTGGGGTCGGGAATTGTTGACGCTGCCAACAACTTCTTCGGTTCTTTCCTCTTGGTTGATCTGTTTGACCAATTTGCATAATGTTTCCATTAGATTAGTACATAAACTTTCCATATCAACTTTTAACCTTGGATTAATGTATGCAAAAAGCATCATAGTTTAACTTATTATACCTGACACAAATCATCCAGATGAGAAGAACAAGAAGAATAATGAAGAACACACCGCCAGCAACCCCACCAGCGATATAAGCAAAGTCAGACTTCTCAATGCACCGTTTTCCTACGAAACTTCCCAAACATTCACAGAAAGGTTGACCTTTCTTGTCCTTGTGACACGTTCCTTCATTATGGCAGAAACCGTCACACAAATCTACGGAACAAAAGAAAAGTCATTAATCAACGCATCATAAAAGAGTAAAGTCCATCATCTCCTTCACAAACCTATAAAATGATAACTTAATAATACTCATTAAAAGCATACCGAAACAAACGTCTCCAGTGCCATTGAAGCCGGGTTTGCATTCACATCTGAAATCATTTGTTTCCGGGACCAAAAGACAGAATGCATTATGATCGCAAAGAGTTTCTGCTCCGTTAACATCGCATGGATTCGAACAATCTTCCAATTTAGTCTGCACAAAGGACAAAGAATACATCAAAAATCAATATCAGCGTTTTCTCCTTCATGTCATAAATGTTCGTTATTCACACAACGAACTTCTCATTTTATAGTGTAAGAATCAACGATTCGATAATCTCCCACAAAAGAAACTTGGAAGATGAAAAGAAATGCCATAATTGGATTGGGACGATAAAAAAAGACAGTTGAGTCGAAGGAATACAGAGAAACGGAAAAAGCCATTGTGTTCTATCGTTTTCATGGTTGTCGAACCGTACAAAAGTGTACTAAAGTGAATTTCCGCGACGTTTGAGAAACGGGAACGCACGGGTAACTTGAGACATTTGAGAAAAGAGATGAAAAAAACGTGGGACTTTGGACTTACAGCTCCATTGGATTTGGTGGAAGTATCCGTCGGGCATGGAATACAAGCTGTTTGATGTGAGTCAGACTGGTAAGTTCCACGCTCACAAAGAGCACAACGATTGGCAGTAGTGTTCAAATAAGAGCCTTACAAACAGACATGGAAAAGATTACACGTTAAATTCTCTGGTCTTAGGAAAAATACTTTTTTTTTTCACCAAATTGCGTGTTTTTATGTGACCTTACCAGCTCGACAAATTGGCAATGTGCAATCCTCAACAGCCGTCGCTCCAGTTGTCTGCGTTGTTCTTTCCAAAGGACAGCTGACACAAGCCGGATGAATTCCTTGTGTTCTGAAAGTGCCTCTTGGACATGGAACACAAATGCCCTCTGAGCTTAATTGTTGACCATTTGGACATTCGTCTCGGCATTCCAACTCGGAAACGGCGTCTGTTGTACGAGTAGTTTTACCTAATCCGCAAAGACGACAAGTAAATTGTCCTTCTTCTGGTTGATATGATCCATAGCCACAGCTACGACACAATTCAGAGCTTTCATCAAAATATTTTCCAGCCGGACATCTTTCACGACATTCCTTGGGGGATCGAGCTCCAAGGATCTTCGTGACACCTGGTTTCCCTGCAATGTTGGGACATGGAGTACACTGCTGTTGTCCAGTTTGACTTTGGTATGTTCCAACTGGACAGACTTGACAGGTATTATTAGATCCGCTGAAGAATGATCCAGCCGCGCAAGGGACACAGTCAGAGTTGACAACGACATGTCCAGGAGCACAAGCATAATCTGAAACCAAGTCCAAGGACGTAGGATCTGCTGCCGTGTTGGGCAAAACGTCTCTCACGTCGAAAGCATCGTTCTCCAAAATGAGTCCTTGAAGAAGTCGTTGAATATTTGCTCTCTCATTCGTATTAACGTTGGTAACTGGATCGCTCTGTGCTGGGAAACTAATGCTCACATCATAAACATCATCAGCTTCAGTCTGTCTCTTCTGAATTCCTGACAATGATCTCCCCTTCTTGTTGCAGTTCACCCCAATGTTCAAATCTTGACATTCTGCATTATCCTTAGCCTTGGAAGCACAGAAACGCCAGTCCTGGTTCAATTTCGATATAGCCAGCTTGATACGTTCTTTCAACACACCTTGCCCAGCTTCATTACAAAGTCCAGCACTTGGGAATTGCAGTTTAACCTTGAAGACACGTTGAGCTGGTCTTGAAGCTGCACAGTATGACAGTAAATTAATCTAATATTATTATATCCATTAAAAATAATATCATGTTTTTAAATCTTGTAATCGGTTTTCACCTGTGCAAGCCGGGTAAACAAGTGGACGTTCTATGTCTTGACTCGGATGCCAGAATCCTTCAGCACCGCATGCAAAGAACTTGGGTACAGATTGAGAGAATTTGAGTCCAGTTCCACAGTTGATTTCACAAGCTTTGAAGTGACCTCCGGGTCCCCATCCAGTACATTGTTGTACTCCACCATCGGGATCAGACAACGCCGGACAGAATTCAGCTAATTTCATTACATAATTAACAATATCACGTTAATTTATAGCTGTTATACAAATCCCCAAACCGGAATAAAGAAATGAAACAATTTAAACGTACCCAAAACATAAACCTTGAATGTGCAAGTAGCAGTATTTCCAGCCGCGTCATATGCAACATAGGCAATGTCGTAATTGCCCCACAACAAAGTCTGTCCAGGACGGAACCCTTGTTTCTCTTCGACACGAATAACTCCAGCATTGTCTGAAAACACTGGTTCGTCCCATGTGACAGTTGCTGATCCGTTTCTCGTAATGACCCACATGCTTCCTGGACAATGAGTGACTTGAGGTGGAGTTTTATCCGTATTCATGACATCGCATCGAGTTCCGCTCATTCCAGGAGGACACACACGTTCTCCACATGTTGATGGTACGACTCGTTCCACTCCTCCAGAAATGCGATCGTAACCGTTCCAAGGAACGATCAAACCTAGATAGATAACTGGTTCAGTGCGACAGCCACGGACTTGTTTTTGAATTTCTCGTGTAAGGTCCAAAGGTCGGTTCCAAACTTGAACTCTGCTCAGGCTACCAATAAATCCAGAATCTTGTGGAGCTCTTCCGAATTCGGATGCTGGAGCACCGAGTGAAATCCAGCCACTGTCACACGTCAAAAATGACAATCGTTAAATTTCGTAATGCAAATTCCATGAAAATGTATACTGCAAAGAAAAACCTTACAATTCTGGAAGGGGTTTTCCTTGTCCATATCCTTCGCTCTTTCCAGCAATCAAACCGTCTGTAATGAGGACTAACGAAGCGTTGGTCTTGTCATAAATGAGCGTGACATGATGCCATTGCCCATCGTTCACAGGAGCGTAGTCTCTGAACGGTAAGTACACTTCAGTTTCATCCGAAAACAAAGATACTAACATTCCTGCACTGTGAGCTTGAATTGCAAGTCGTCGATCTCGAGTGGAAATAGGAGATTTGACTACGTAATAGTTCAAGAAGGTTCCAGTGTCGTCATTATGAGCAAATCGGACCCACAGACCAAGAGAGAATCCCAAATATTCTCGGTTGAGTTGGAATGGAATGACCTGTTGAGAGCTGCCAGTGCCTTCTTCGTCTGTGAATTGCAAGTCATAGTCCACGTTGATGGCTGCAAAAGTTAGATGAATGAAAATTTATTATTTAATTCATAATTATCAATCAAAATTTTATTAAATTATGAACACTGATTAAAAAACGTACTTTTACGGCAATCTTCTCCAGTCAAATTGAAAGGGCACTTGCAGTAGAAACCGTCACTCAAATCGACACAAGTGGCAGTTGGTGGACAAGACGTAGATTTGCAATGTGGAATGCTCTGGTCACAATTTCGTCCAGTGAACCCGGGAGCACAGATACATTTGTATCCTGGTCCATTGTCAACACAAGACGCTCCGTTCTGACAAACTCCTTCAGCACACGCATCAAATTCATATTGACAACCAATTCCAGCATAGTCCACAGGGCAAGAACAATTAAGTCCAGATCCATAATCTTTACAATTTCCTCCATTCATGCAAGGATCTCCAATGCAACGATCCGGTGCAGTTTCGCATTGTTTTCCATCCGTCCCAGTTGGACAAACACAAAAGTAATCTTGGAAGAGATTAATGCAACTAGCGTCATTTTTGCAAGGGTCAGATTCACAGAAAGAGATGTCATCTTCGCAATTCTTTCCGCCCCAACCAGTCAAGCATCGACAAGAGTAGCTGTTCACCCCATCAATGCAGGATCCACCGTTGAGACAAGGATTGTTCTCACATTCATTAGCATTGACGTCACAGTGAGTTCCAGAATAGCCTGGTCGACAGACGCATTCATATTTGTTGTCCATGTCCCGACAACTTTCGGTTCCTTCACTGTCGCAAGGATTGCTCAAGCATTCATCAATTTCGGCTTCACAGAGTAAACCAACGAAACCTGGTCGACAATCGCATTCGAAACCATTGTCACGGTCCCGGCAAGTGCCTCCGCTCTGACACGGATTGGATGCACAATCGTCAATTCTGTGTTGGCAACGTTTTCCCGTGTATTCAGGTTCACACACGCATCGGTAACCATCAACTTCGTCGACACATTCAGCTCCGTTGAGACAAGGTTCATCAGCACATTCATTGATGTTGATGTCGCAACCGTCTCCTCTCCAGCCAGGATCGCAAACGCATTCATGTTCAAACAAGCGGTCAACGCAAAGTCCGTGCATGCAAGGAGTATTTCCACATAGGTCAACTTTGGTTTCGCATCGTTTTCCAGTGAATCCCCTGGGGCAGTCGCATTTGAAGTCGAAAACTAAATCGGTGCAGTTGGCATTCAAGTAGCAAGGAAGTTCAGCACAGTCATCGATATTCGTTTCACAAAGTGGTCCTTCCCATCCAGGTTGACATTCGCAACGGAATCGTCCTTGTTGCAATGGAACGCACCTAGCAGCATTTTCACAAGGATTTCCATTGGAAGTACAGGGGTTGACAGTGATGTCGCAGTTGGATCCAGTGTAACCATTTTTGCAGAGACAGGTAACATTGCCCAAGCCAGGTTCGGATTTGCACATAGCTTGCTCAGGGCAAGTGTCATTGCGACAATTGGATTGCTGGTCTTGACAGTTGAGTCCGGAGTATCCCGGAGGGCAGACACATCTGTAGCCTTGAGGTTCGTCCACGCATTTCCCACCATTGTAACATGGTGTAGACTCGCATTCGTCAATGTCCATTTCACAGAATTTCCCCGTAAATCCAGCCGGGCAGAAACACATTGGAGCATGAGACTGAGCCATACAAAGCCCACCGTTGCTACAGAAGGAATCCGTACATTGAATAGTTTTGCATTCCTCGCTTGTCCGAGCACCAGGCTTGGCAGTGGAGGCTTCAGCAGCACATTCGGAACATTTCGTCTGTCCTTCCCTCGATTGATAAAATCCTGCGGGACATGGAGCACAAGGAGCCAGCCCTGTGGGTGAATAATAGCCTGCTTGACATTTGGCTCTGCAATATTCCGGTCCTGGAGCAGAAGGTTGGTAGGTGAACGTTGACGGTGGACATGATTGACATTCTTTAAAGCCGTCAGCAGGAGGAGTTCCGGTGTAACTATTCCTAGGGCATTCTAGACATGGAACGAGTCCTGTGGGTGAATAGGTGCCAAAACCGCAAACAGGAATACATTCATCAACTCCCTTAGATCCTTTCTCCCGAGTGAAAGTTCCTGGTGGGCATCTTGAACAAGCTCCTTGACGTGCTCTACTTTGGTAGAAACCTCGAGGACAATAGGTACACTCACGCTCTCCTTCCACAGCATAAGTTCCAGCAGGACAGTGCAAGCACCGAGGAACAGAAGATGTCTCAGTGTTCAACACTTCCCCAGTTCCGCATGTAAATCCACGTCCAATCTTGGATGTGAGGGCACGCAGAGGAGGACAGAAGTTGGCAACGGATGACACGTTCAACAAGGGTTCAAGCACTGCTGAAGCATATGGGACAGACAGGTCAAAGATCAAATTGAGTGTTGAGCCACACAAGTCGTAAAGTTGAGTCTGCTTCACTGTCGGCGTCACTTCCAACACGTAAGTGAGTTGCACAACGTTCTCTTCCAGGAGATGAGGTCTTGTGTCCACGAAAGAAACGTTCATGTTGACATTCACAGCCGAGCAACGTTGTGACAAAATACTGTCCAAGTTTGGTTGTGACAGTTTGATGTATTCGACATATTGTGGAAGACAACTTGGAGGAACGGCTCCATTAGCACGATACTTAATGATAGCATCAACTTGGTATCTTGCCATTTCCGTATCTTCAGACACACAGTCAGGGACAACACGAGTTGGACTCCAGCTGCGAGTTCTGTCCCGACAGGAGAAAGTTTTCATAGGTTCACCATCAGTAAAACGGAATCCTTGTTTACAAGTGGCCAAGCATTGGAGACCATCAGTTGCAGTGACACAATTCAAATTCCCATGAGCAGGTGGGCTAAGTTCCCAGTCCACGCATGGAGTTGCTTGCACTGAGACTTGGAAGTGACACGTGGCTTGATTTCCATGTCGATCAGATGCGACGACTGTCACGTTTTCATACCCACCAACTGGAATGATAGCGCTTTCCGGAATAAAAGCAACGTTGACAGGTCCAGAAGCGTCCGTGGCATTGATTCGTCTACGAGTCTCATTGAAATACACTTGATAGCTGGATTGTTTGTCTACCAACTCAACAACGTAGCTCTGTGGACAATTCAATTGAGGAGGAGTGTCGTCTGGAACGGTAATGTTGATATTGCAAATTGCCACGTTTCCATCAAAATCATAGGCAAGGTACTCCACCAAAACATCATCAAACACTTGGAACGGCATTTTAAATCCTGAAGGTCTGATCTCCATTCGAGCAACCATTCCGCTATTGTCAGTGGCAATAGGTTCAGGGAAATTGACAGGTTCCAATCCATTTGGTCCTTTTTGAACGACGATGGCCTGGTCTGGACAATTCTCAAAGACTGGCGGTTCATTGTCCACACAAACAGGATATCCCAAATCCCAACCAAGTTGACGTTCATCTTCAGGCTCATCTTCACATCCTAACAATTCGAATTTCAAACAAGGGCTTTCCAAATAGTTCACAATTCCAAGAATGACAAATCGAGCGGACACAGAGTTGGGCAAGGTGATCATAGCCAATTCTCCATAATTTCCAGGATCACGAATCGTCAAGTTAAAGTTGGGGAAATACACGACAAAGTTTTCAGTTTCGTGTTGTTTGTAGAAGAAACGGATCTCAGTTGGTCGACCCACCACGTCATTTGTAATAACTCCCTTGACAAGAATGGCTTTCACACGATGAATTTCACCCAAATCAACAGTGACGTATGTAAAGGCTTCCTGCATTCCGCACCAACCGGTCGCAGAGTTCAAACGAATGAACTTGCCTTCATAATTTGGACGTTGAGAAGTGACGTTGATGGCAGAGTCGGGAATCTTTCCAGATGTAATTCCAAGAGGTGCAATCACTTTACATTCAGCATTACGAACACAAGTGATTGGATAAGGATTGATTGGAATATATCCGGGTCGGTTACATTCAAAAAGTACTTCTCCTCCTTGTTCATACGTTTGAGAAATCTGAACTCCATCAGGTGGTCTTTGTGGATCTTCACAAACTGGTCCCTCGCATCTCAAGTTGCCAAAGTCCCAAACTCCGTTTTCTTGACATCTCACAATATTATCGTTTCTTGAGGATTGTCCAGCCAATTTGAAAGTGTCTTGACATCCAAAGAAGAATGATGATTGGAAGAAAGTATCCGTGAATCGCCCGTATTCAGCTCCAGGAGTTTCAACGGGGAAACCACAGTCAACTTTGGGACATTCAGGTGCAGCTCCAGATAACCAGTAATCAGGGAATCCAGGTTTCGGATCGTACACACATTGACGGAACGGTGCGGTGTAGGAGCTTCGGAGCGGTCTTCCATTTTGAGCACAATTAAATGTCACATTTTCTTGGAAATTGATCAAGATTTCTTCAAGGTTTGGACGAATGACACTCAAACCTTCGGATGGTTCATCTTGTAATGGCACACATTTTGCAGGTTGACATTCAGGAACAGTTCCATTCCAGGTACCAGAAGACGTACACATCAATCCATAGTTCCCAGCCAGCACATATCCAAAATTACACTGGAACGAGACTTGATCACCAAAATGATGTTTCTCTTTGGTAGACAACAACAATCCATTGTCCGGTACTTTCAAAACTGGACACATCTTTGGGACACAAGTTTTGTTCAAACGGTACGTATCCCCGTCTCGTCCTCCAGTTTCAGTGTGTTCAATGAAAAACCCAGCAGTGCCGTTCTGAGCATACAACTCATATCCGACATTACAAGCGCAGGATGAAGACCCAGGACTGTTGATACATTTCTGATGACAACCTCCATTGCTCACGGCACATTCATTGTTGTCCATACACTCCATTCGTGTGCATCCCATAAGCTCCAATTGCAAACAAGGAGACACGACGTAGTCTTGAATTATCAAACGCAAGTACCGGGCTTCAATTGGGATTGGAAGGTTCAAAACAGAAAGTGTAGGCTCAAGAATGCGGAATTCAACAGATGATCCATCGGGATTGGTATAATCTCTGAAGATGTCTGTGAGGTCATCAGTGTACTAAATAACAAAAACAAACAAAATATTAACAAGTGCCCAAAATATAATCATGAATATTTCATAAGGACATGAATGGATGGTACCTGAACACGAATTCCAGAAGCATAAGCCACGCCACCGCCTTCACGCTGAACCCCTTGCGTTCTGAAACCTCGAACGATCGTAGGGGCCTTAAGGTCAATGAGAATCCAGTTGTTACCCTTTGCAAAATTGGCTCCACACCAACCGTAAACACTTCCAAGTCGAACATACTATATTTTTAAAATAATACATTTTGTTAAACGCACTAATTCATTAGTTTCGATTTCCATAGGTAAGTACATATTCACGTCGTCTTGTTCATTTCACAGCCTTTGCAATTATGCATAATAATGAGATAACGACAGAATGAGAAACGAAAGATTTTGAATTATGGATGAACTGAATGAACTCGCCTCTTTCGGATGGTCTTCTTGAGATGAGGAAACAGAAATGGCACTGTCAGGAATTCCACCTGTGCTCAATCCCAAATCAGCAATAGGACGGCATTCGAGGGATGGAGAAAATCCCGTTCGACATTTGCAATAGAACGACCCAGGAACATTGGTACATTGAGTGGAAGCAAGATCACACTGAGAATTGGCACATTCGTCAATGTCTTCACATGTGGGCAAGTCGACAAATTCCTGATTTGGTCCGCATTTCACAATGTTTTGTCCTTGAAGTCGATAGCCTCGGTGACACTGTACTCGTGCATCATCGTCAAATTCGTACATCTTGTCCGTATCCACAATGAAACCGTTCTTGATCTTTGGAATAGTATGGCACTGTTTCTCTGTAAAAACGGCATGATCACACAATATACCATTTAGACACAACGTGACAATAAACTTTGCGAATTTTCTAGTTTCAAAAAAAGTAGGACATGTATGCGCATGCATGCAAAAAATTCAGTCCTTACTTGAACACGTTGGGACTTCGCCTGACCAAGTTCCATTACTCATGCACAAAAGGGTTGGAAGTCCATTTCGAATATAACCAGGATCACATTCAAACCGTACAATCGTCCCGTAGCTACGACCACCTCCACTCAAAATGACTTGTTTCGCGTTAGGTGTTTCCGGAAGCGGTGGACATTGAGATGCTGTAAACAAAACCAAACCTTTGAGATTAGCATCTTAGCTCATAATAAGAAAGTACGAGAAGGATAAGAATTCTTCTCAACTCAACTCAAGACAACAACAACATTAACATCAGCAAACTAACTACCAAACAGTAAAAATAGCTTTTTTTGGTCTATAAGCATGACCACAAGGCGAATGTGGACGTTTGTTGTCTACGTCATTTTCGCATGCCTCCAACATCATCTTTGAAGTTCATGGTCAGTGACTCCTGAGGCGTGACCGTGCAAATCGTTAATTCATGCACTGGCACGTATTCTATAATATCCATTGGAACATGTCTCGTTTCGTGTCTCGTTTCAAAAAATTCTTCCTATATCTCACATAGGAACGAAATTGCAACATATTGGCAATTATGAAGACAAATGCCTCGTGCAATACCGTCTTGGAAGCATAATAAGAGCCGTAATATAACTGCTATTATAAATTCTAATACTAACTCGTACTTGTACAATTCTTATTTGTACATTTCCTATCAAGACCATATGCACATGACGAAAGTGTTCTTACCTAAACAAACGGGAAGTTTCTCCCATTTGCCCGAGGAAAGACAAGTGATGACTTCGGTGGCTCGGCCCGATGGGAAAGCAAAACCAGCATAGCATTGATAAGTGGCAGAACCCATGTAAGTGACATTGGCAGAGTCGATGGCGAATCCGTTGGAGATTTGAGGGACAGGTCCACAATACACCTCTGTCATAAAAATAACATTGTCCAATGTGACGTTCATCAATCATCGAAAATACATTTTGGTCGTATGGAAGGATACCAGCTGAATAAGCACTTAGCAAAAAAAAAGAACAATGACGAATTCATTTTCGCCACCAGAGTCAATTTGTATACCTTGACAGTCGGGGATGTAACTAACAGACCATTCACCGCCAGGATTACATTCGGTATGGATTTTTTGTTGTCCAGTTGCAAATTCCTGACCGGTCGGACATGAAAATGTGACCTGAGTGCCGAATGCAATGTCGCGGTTACTTGCCAAAGCTCCTTTTCCTGGTCTTAAAACTGGGCAATCTGCAATAATTACATTAATAAAAATACAAACCATTTTAGCACATTGTTACATTGTTACAAAATACGTCATATTGTCAGCAGGATACCTATTTGTAAGGAAAATGGCATCTGTTTAATTATGACGATGTGCCGAGAAACAAAGGAATTCTTACCCGCAGAGAAGATAGCTCGGAAACCATTGCGTGCTCTGAGAGAGTCCGTGGTGAAACGAATGGTCATGTCACCAGACTCAGCCGTGAGTGTCAATTTGGGCAAAGTACGTCCGCTAAATCCATTTCCGGAGTGTAAACGTAGTCCATCAGAATTGGCTCCGTCATAAACCTGTCCACAAATCATAATTTTCCCAAATTAATAATAAATTCTTGTATATAGCTGAACAATCTCTTTCCATCAATGAATGAATTGTGCACATCTTCTATTTCAGATTCATACTATACAACGGATACGTTTGCATGTGAAACATAATAAAGCAGCAGACGATTCGAGTTTGAAAGGCAGGTCTCAAAGGTAATTATAATATCGCTCTGTCATTCACAAAGCGTAAAATGCATTCTGTTTTAATCTCTGGGAGTCCAGCAAGAGCATCAATTGCAAAAACCTCCATGCAATTATAGGAAACGGACAGTTCGTCTGTCCGTGTGATGTCGGTTGAGTTTGAGTATATCAGCGTGCAAAATCTCATCGTATCTGATATTCATTGTATAGACTGAGGAGAAGGAGCGTCTGCAATTAGCTCCTGTTAAACATGAGTGAATCAAAAAGTTGTGGAAATGAGTAGTGGAATGAGAAAATCCCTTCGGCTCATGAAGAAGATGCTTTCTACTGTTTGCTGGATCTTCAAAAGATGCTTGCCGTACTCTTTCCATGCTTATGATACATGATCACAACTACGTAAAAAGATCCCATTCCAGGGCCATTGAACTTGAAGCAGGAGAGAAAACGCAAAACTTGTCGATGAGATGACCATCATCGCATCTTTTATTCCTTTCCATTATATATAAAGCCGGACTTAAAAACTTTAGGAACATCATCTTCATTCGTGTGTCCGACCTCACCTTGCCATTTTAACTAGCGTCCAAACTTGTCCGCATACCATTCAGGTGACAAACAGAACTAACCAATGCTAACGTATCAAAAAATCATTTTTATTTTCCAAAAACGTTCCATCCCTCATTAGCATGCAAACGAGTAAATTGAAAAAGAAGCAAAACGTTCCCTTTTTTGCTTACATTTTTCAGACCCGCATACTAAACAAACTAACCCAATCTAACCGACATCAAAAAGTGATCTTTATAAATGATACTTTGATTAAAGAATTACTATTATACTATTAGGATGATTTGAAGAGCGTATGTATTATCCATAATGTATAGTAGTGAATTGAATGTTCATAAAGGAAGATGATCTTCATTATGATTCATATTTTGACCCTTAAGCAGTGTAGAATTGAATGTTAGGAAAAGAATATGACTTCATCAATATGCAACTGAAGAAGTGAGCTTGATGGCTGATGACTCTTGAGGCAAGTGAGATGAAGGATTTCGGAGACTCCTTTCTTCTTCTGCATAACCTGTCAAGATGACGTGGCTCTTTCTTCCTTCACTACTCGGATTCTCTTTGACTCCACCCACAAAATACCTAATCAAATATGTACAGATTGTACAAGGGAGACTTCAAATGCAACGGGAAATTTAATAGACGGTTACTTTATTAATTTTCTGATCAGACAGGATTCTCACATTTAAAAAGACTCATACTTTGTGTACTTCGTACAGGTTTCCATTTGCTTCTTCATGTTCCAAGGGAATAAACATGTTGGAAAAAATCTCTTTTCTCTCACTTCACTTTTTCTCCCATTTGCCAACTGGTCGGAGAGAAAAAATCCTTCACGAACGGTCAACGGGATCATTTGCATACGAGCTGGTCTTAAGCTCACTGACTACCTACTGCTTTTTAAATGCTTCCAAAGTCAATAGCCATGGAACCTTTCCAATTTCACAGGGATCAAGAGACTCTCTCAACTCTCTCTAACTTCTTAAAAACCTTGCCTTTCTTACCTTGTCCCAAGACGCAAAAAGGCAAAGTGTTCTTCTGGTATGTTGTAATGTGCTCTTTCAATTCTTTTAAACAAGCCTCCTGGTTTTGCTCATGTTATTCCATGTCATAAATACATGTTGGCAGATAAAGATGCCAACATTCAAAATGTGACTTTTCATGCTTACAAGACTTACAACAGTCTCACAAAAGCTTGGATCATATCAACTTCAAATCCTAAGCATCTCTAATGTCATTGTCGCACAGGTTGACCACACAAATTCAATGCTAAAGCTACAATCCATAAGACAACACATAAAATCCACGGACAACATTTTCCCTATGCTTTTTGCCTTTAAGTGATTCAACACTGCTACTCAAACAAGTAATTCTCATTCCATGTGTTCCCTCCAAGTCGTAAAACACACCTACACTCATCCAAGACGACTTTAACAAAAATCTTCATCAGACAAAAGAAAAAGTTCAAACAAAAGGTTCAGTGAAGTGATTAACTTTTCATTTTGGATATATAACTACGTGAATGAAGACCTTGACTTTGAAAGAGAGATAACATTATAATGATTATTACAATATATCTCATCCGGTATTAAATACGTAGTAACCACATCCGGTCATCATGCGAGCAAGCTCACATCATTTTTGGGCTATCCTTTCAAGTCAATCCTCCATTCATAATGACTAAATAAATTGTGTGAAACAGTGCACACTCACACATCGAATCATTTTGCAACCTAATTTTGCGAATGCTCAACTTCGTCAGGTGTGTCTGAATTTGATTATACATGCGTAATATGCAAATAAGTACATGTATCCGATGTTACGCTCTGTACGCTTGTCAAACAACACGTCACAACTGTAATTAGTATTAGTCCACGTGAAAAGAACGGTTTTGAAGAGATCATTAATTCCATTCAACGATGGATTATTTTGCATTACTACGGCATTGCATTTTATATACTACCAAAAAAAGAGTTGGTTCACATTTCCGATTTTGCACGCTGCTTTTTCCGCTGTGTTAGCAAAAGCGTCGGCCACGGCCACGGTCAAAAAGAGACCAGTAATGTTCAACGTTTAGTACAGTACGACCACGGTGAAACGACGACGTATTTTGCAAACTGCTGACACTAACCTTCTCTTGTGTGTGACGTCAATTAGCCAGGAGATCATGTTTGTGTAAAGTGTCACAAAAAAAGGAAGGATCCCGTACGACGTTTTGTGACAAGGAGAGACTTTCCTCACAAAAGAACCATTAGGATGATCAAAAGTCGCAAAAACCCACACGCATCATTCCGCCGATTCTCTTGCCGTGTGTCATATGTTTAAACAGTCTAACAACCACTTTCATGTACCACACAAACCATGAACGTGAACCATCTTCAAATTGAAGAGTAACTTGAATGTTATGTTATGTACACAATTTTTTTTCCTTATATGGAATCATTGTATTCCTTTCTCAGGAGGAAAATGCGTCCGTGCATTTTGGTTAGGATTGCATATATATAATGGTACAGTATTGCAACTTCCTCACAGAGATTCTCTTTTTTTTCTTCCTGACACCAAGCCGCGTATTTAGTTCCGGTGAATACGATTTTTTGTGTACGTCTCTGACTCTCATCTCTGTGTGTTTACAGATGCTAAAAGTTGACTCATCTACCTAGTACTTCTGTATAGACTCTGACCATTGCAAAATAATCTGCACAGCTGCTTCTGTGTGTCTATTCCATGTTTTTTTACACCAGGAGCACATGTTAGAGATGGGTAACGTACTTACACTAACGCATTGCGAAAAACGTTAAAATAAAGAAGAGGAGTAAAGTCACATTTAAGTACAATGCAATTTTGAACAACAGAAGAGAAGCAGAATTATGATAAAGGCTTCCCATGGTTCTTAGCTATCCAACATTTTTATAGATGCTCTCAACCTTAAAGCGAAATCATGGCGGAACAACTCTTGATACTACTTGCTTCTTTTACGCAAAATGAAGAGAACGAAGGCCACTTGCATGCATAGCCTGACTTTAAATTACTATCCTCATTGAACTCCCTTTCCTTGAATGTTTAAGATAAACTTTTACCTTAAAAAAAGATGAAAGAAATTGTATACTTGTGCATAGAACGTAACTCTCATTAACTAATGCAATCATACACAGAAATATACAAACGCAAAGTTAAAAACAAAAAACCATTCTCGAAAAGTAAATCTTCCCCATGCACTTCAACTTTGCAAAAAAAAAGTGAATTTTTCCTGAAAAAAGGCCAATGCTCGCTCGCATGCGTTGCAAAACACGTTCAATTATAAACACAAATAAAAATTGCAAACTGATACAATTCTTCCTCTTTCCATATTACTAATGATGAATACGAGATTTTGCACTTTTTTATATAACACTATTGTTAACTTTGGTAATAGTTCGTGCATCACATTTAAAAAAAGGGACTAGAATTTTTAAAATATGGGAAAATCAGCTATATAATTCCAAAGTTCATTCACTAAACGGCTTACGTCACTCACTCTCAAGAATTTTTAAAAAACGTCGAACACGAGTTGAGACTTGACATAGAATTCTTAGGATTTGGGCTGACACAGTCCCAGCAAGACGATGACGATTGTAAGATAAGAAAAAAGAAGTGATGAACATCTAATTTGTTTACATTTTCCAAGTCATTTGTAAGTGTCGGTGGCCGTGTGTTGAAATGAGTGTGGCAGATGGGCAAACAATTAATTGGACACTAATGCGACCCATCAACGTGCCGTACTGGGACATGCATCCTATTCTTAAAGTTCTCACAGTGAGAAGAGCAAAATTCCTGTTTAAATAGGAGTGTCGCAACGTCGCAAGTCGAGAAGGAGTATCATCGTGTCACAAAATGTACACCACACAGGATTTATAATGAACAACGTGTGCACACTTATTCGTGTTTGGTGCATCTTGTGTGACGGAAACTGTTTCTTTGCAGAACACAATACGGAAAGTGTAACAATTGCCCATAGAGGAGGAAGACAAGTCAAATTAGCATAAGAATCAGCATCATATGTAAAATGTATTGAGCTGATTTTTGCAAAAAGGATACATAACGAAAGCACAAGTTTGTGTTTGATCGTTCATTCACTACTTTACTAATCATAATCAAAGTGATATAAAAACCACTTCCTTCCCTCTGTTCTACTTCCAGAACAAAAAAATGACATTATATACTAAGGTACGCTACACAAATTGATAATTTTTACAGTACTAAGTTTCATTTTAACCCAAATGTCATCTCTTTGTAACCTAGTGACAGTGGTCACAATGCAGTAATAAATATATCTTTATTTCCCACGCCTGCTGCTGTGATAGCACCGGAATAACACTTTATAACGTTTGAGAAAAAATGTATCCTACTGATTTAATATTCTACTATCAACACTTTTTTCGCAGCTGAAAATTGGCACCAAGGGTACCAACCAAACATTTCATGTTGATGTTACACGTAGTGAAACTGACCGCAATTCCTTGAGACATCATCATCATCGTCAACATAACTGTGTCCCAACAAAAAGCGATTCTAATGGGCAGAAAGCAACACAATTGAAATAGTAATAAAAAAAAATTGCGACAAAATTAAGCAAACTGGTGAATTTTTACGTGTCCCGAAAAGTTTGCTCGACAATAACAACAGTAGCAACAATGTCTTCGTCGTCACTTCGGTCTCTCAGTTGACAAAAGACAATGGAGGAAATGATGGCATCCTTTTGTATACCAAGTTCCACTTTGTTCACCATTCTTATGTGTCAGAATAGACCTTATTTGCCTCTTGTCACTCATAAAAACAACCACAATGTGATTGTTGCGTGGTGTTGTGTTACCTTTAGTCTTCCCTATTGGCAAAATTCCTATAGACAAAATTATCCTGTTATATTTAGTAGGGGACAACGGGAGAATTGCAAAAACTCAGTAGGAGACACCTTAAAAGCCCTACATTCTGATATGAAGACATTTCTCGGCCACCGACAAAAAGGGAAGTGAACAATGTCCTGACATGAAGGTTTTGACTGACTTCATTGGTACAGTGTGTGCATAAGTCTTAATGGCAATTTAAATGCTCTTCCTTTTACATTACAGTTTACTGTGAGTCAATTTCGTTGTGTGAATTTTTTGTTTTGATGGCCGAATCCGATTTGATTCTCAGCTCTCATTCTCACTGCTGAATGCAACTTTAATTCCTGCCAAAATCATGGATTATAATAATAAAATCCAAGTGCAATAAAATGCAACGATGAACGATTTGTTGTTTTTTCAGCGTACTTGCAATATATAAAATGTTTGCCAAAACTGTAAAAAAAAACATGCGAAAACAAACGAGAGCAAAAGGCAAGAGGCAAGACGCAAAAGAGTAAGTAAGCCATTATTGCATTGGGCTTGGCGTTGGCGATTGTAAGTAAACTAGTAAAAGTCAGTAAAAGTAAACACCTTAAAAAACCAAGAAACCTTTTATATACTTACGTACTTCGTATCATTTTCAACTATAAGTTTTTAATATCGAAAATGGCAACGACATGTCACAAAGATGAAAAAAGTGGTAAAATCTAACTCGTGTTCTAGTATTTCATTGAGTTTACATTATCATAAACATCTGGTAAGACACCAATTCACATGGAGTGTCACACATGTTTGCAGATTCTTCTATGATATGTACAAAAAAATGTTGAAAATATGATCCACTTTGAATGTCATTGTGTTAACAACCGACATTGTGTCAAGTCCCATTGTGGACTAACTGGCTGGATGAGTTGAAGTGAACAAAGCTTGCTTGCTTGTAATATGAATTTTATGAAAACACATGTCTTCTACTTTTTTTTGCAATATGCATATTTTGCACATAAAAATGCATAATGTGAAATTGAGGATATGACAATAATTTTGTTGAGGAATGATGCTCGTCTGTTTATTTGCCTATGCAAACCAAGTAACAAGTCTAGTGTCGGTGCAGTTTTTCTTTTCAAAAAATTCTAAAATAAAAATTGTATGGATTACATTACCTGTACAAAGTCGGCTTCATCCAGGTCAAAGTGAGTGAAACGAAGAGACAAAGGTCCACCCTTTGGTCTCTTGATCAAGTACGTACATTCTTGATTCGAAGGATATGGCCCAAGCCCAAAAGCTGGTGAAGAGATTGACCCATTTGCAGTCGACAAGACTTGCTCGCACCCTATGAAAAAAACAATAGAAAAATCCATAAGTTTAAACTTGAAGATTATTGTTCAAAAAATTTGGAACAAAGCCGTTTTGTCGTAAGTTTTCCCCCTTGTTCATTCATTTCTCATTGTTTCATACGTCATCATCTTGCCAAACTAACTACCGCCAGCCGACCATTTGAGAAGTATCATCATCCTCTTGTATATTCGTGTTTGTCTGTATGTCTCTCATGAAGAACGTGTCAACTTCCGTGGATTTATTACAAACACTTTGTTTAAGGACGGCTTCAACTGAGTCAAACTGAGTGCACCGGACAGCTTTGTAACCAAGCAGGTGCCACACTTGTGGATTCACATAATGTGGTCAACCCGACGACTGACGACACTGACACTCCAAAACGCACCCAATGAACATCTTCACGTCCCGGCTCGTTCAAACAACAAAACAAAAACTTGAAAACAAAAATTATATTCACGCATGCTGTTGGTCTTGACAGTCATAATTCTCTTTATGCTTTCAGCAGGGGTTCCCTTACGCATCATGATGAATGAAAAGAAATAAAAATTATCATGCAAGCAACACCGAACACGATGACAAAAGTAAGCAAAACAGCCACTCTGCAATCCATTGCAGTCTTTGCACTGAATTCCGCAAAGAGTTGTCCCTTTGTGAAGTGAAACTTTATCAAATTGCATCTTTCTCTGTTTGTGTTTGTCATATTAAAGTCAAAGTCAGCATGAAGAGAAAAACTGCATCTTTCCTAAACGTTCCCTTGCATACTAAACAATTGTATATTTTTGACCGAGAGAGTCGAAAGTCCGACTTTAGAAAAAAAGAACGTTGAAAAAAAAACATCTTCTTCACACCTTTAAAAGTCTCAATTAGATAGTCACGTTGTCTCCCCGCATTTCTCATTTCAGACACAGGACAAATGATCCTTTAATGTCCATTTACAGTCAAGAGACTCACGACGGAGTTAAACAGGAGGAAATTGAGGGCGTTCCAACCAGTCGTTTACTTCTTTATGTAAAAAATGCATAAATTCATTCAAAAACGCATTCCAACACGATTCATCCTCAAAGTAGGAATATTTCCTCCTAATTAATCAACGCCGTTGGCTTATTGAGGCTAACAGCCGTTAGGAATTTGTGTGACTGGTGTAATCTCCACAATTCTCTTCACACAAACAACAAACAACTATGGAAGACACATACCTAATGAATTATTATTAGTTTGCAAACTGAAACATTCTTCATTTCTCATGATGAGGAAAAAGCGAAAACTGCATTGCACAGGACGGTGCACATTGAACAATTAAACCGAAACATATCCTTCACCTTCCCTGTTCTCAATTTTTGCAAAGTGTAGGATTAGCTGAGAATGAAATGTGCCCGAGAGAATGGGAGCTTGTTGTTTTGTTTGTCCTACTATTGGACGGAAGAGGATATGCGCCTGGTTTTCATTCATGCGTGTTTTTATGATTGGAGATTCACTTGTTTAAGCATGCAGAGCAAAGTCGCATTATAAGTGAGTTAATTATTTAGAACGGGGGTTTAAGGTTCGTCATCGCAGGCTAGCACGGCAGCGGTATTTTTGCCTCACATTTGCAAAGAAGAATGCATCATTAAGGAATGTGCAAATGCATTCGCTTCAGTACACTACAAATACGTTATAATAGTGCAAAAGAAACAAAAAGACTATAGTGTCTGCTTCTGCTTATATATGCTTAACAGCTTAACTGGCGGAAGACAAGATAGCCCTTCCACCTGATTTTTGCAGGTTGACGCATAAACCTGATTATTATGCGAGAATGTAGGAGCATCTTGAACCATAAGTCGTTTGACAGTGACTTTGTACACTTTGTAGAAAAGCGGCTGAAGGCGACGACAAAAGACGAATGAGTCAAGTACACATAAACCTCACACGCAGCCGAAGGAGCGAAGACGAATCGACTTTCAAACTTCTCAGGTGAGTCGTCGCTCGTTGGCAAGTATCTCAAACGTACGAGAAAGAAGATCCACTCACAGAAACGTAGTCATGGATGAACGAGCATTGGCTTCATCTCAGCCAGGTAGAGATTTACGATTATACAGCATCTCACTCTCCATCTGTACTGGTTTCCTTACCTTGATAATATTTGAGTTGGAATCCTGGGGAGCCGCCGTTCCCTGATGTGGTCAAATACAAATACATGCGACTTCCTGTGCTCGTCACGTACTTGGGATTCTCACTAGCGCTTCCAGTAAAAGTAACCAATTTTGGTGACGATGGGTTGTCTCCATCTCGAATCACTAACGTGTCCCTTGGGGAAGTCATTCCAAAATCTTCCACCTATGAAATAACACATTGACCAAATCCATGTCAAAAACTTATAATTTCACGGACATCATTCCATCAGGAACACATTAACATTTTATCGACAGCTTTAAAAAAAACACCAATGAAGTCATCGTGTTTAATCAAGTGTTAAATGAACGGATGGAGCACCTGTGTTCGTGCACACACACGCGCCCTAAATAAGAAATTGGTTGAATCCCAGCAGGAGTCATTTATAGAAAGTTTAGTAGTGTTAACATGGTCGAACGTGGACAAAAAGAGATTAAAAATACTCTGGCGGTGGTTTGGCAGGTGCCAATCTCGTCATATGAAATATGACAACATAAATAAGAAAAAAAAATCACGATGGAATAAGACGTCATCGAGAGTTGATCAAGAAGACCTACTTTGAGCGTGATGAGTTTGCCAGGGGGTGAATTGATGACATACACACATTCCAGGCCACCAGGATAAGAGTTGGGATAACCTGGAGACGCAAGGATTTGCGAATGTGTCGTCGCCCTCAGAGTCCCACCGCATGTTTGTGGTTCCGTTTTCCAAGTTGCCCTGTAACAAACATAATCCAATATTAAAGCAAAACAACAAAATAAGAACACATATTGATCACATTATGACAGATTGTCGAAACACGACATGGATGGAATCAGAACACAAAAACAAAAACTCGCTAATGCAAAACCGGATTGTGTAATAGTCTTTTGCTCAAAAAACGAAACGTCTCCAAAACCTCAGACTCACGAGAAGAATTCGCATATCCACATCGGTCTCATCATCATCAAACGTTCCTGTTTCTGCAGTTCACGTACACATTATTATGATATTTTGGCTGTGTGGTGTGTCTTGTCTTGTCTCACTTCACGTGCAAAGGATGATGACGACAAAGAAACATGGAAGAAGACTCATTTTTACGTGAGTTCGAATTAAAAGCAAACACAACGGTATCTATATTCCTTATCATCGTTTTTTTTTCACAATCTTATAACCTGAGGGCAAGCAATGATTTCATCTTTCGCAGACAGACAAGACATGTTACACAGGAAATATAGTACTCACTTTTTGACCCTGATTATCAAACTTACACTCACGTACGCACAATTATATCCCTCACCTGCTTTTATTTAGACAACAAAATTGTTTTCTAAAAAATATTTTTTTTAAAAAATGGGGCAAAACTTAAGCTTTCATTCAATTGCAAACGTGGGGTCTTCGAGGGGAAAAAAAGACCACAATCCCGATTATACATCAATTGAGACAGTTCATCTTCATTGTGATCGCTGCTTGGTTTCATGCCACACGAGATCTGTC
>JABASF010000924.1:0-29072 GCA_019776145.1 Harlomillsia oculata
CTTTTTTGATGAAGAGAATTCACCTTTCATGCAAAGGATGATTTACAGTTAACAGCGTAACGTCAACGCTTGGGAACACGAGAGTAATAACTCGAAGGGCTGGAAGCTGGAACGCTGGAAGGACTGGACCTTTCTTCCGTTATGATTCCCTTCCGGGGTTTCTCTTAGATTCTTCAATATGCAAAAACGAGAAAATGTAGCGTGGATTCTCACTTTTGTGTGCAGACAAAATGTTGCATTGCCTCAAAACTCCGGTCCGTCCATTTCTCTATTATTCTTTCACAATTCCAGGCATCCTTTTCCCCATTGTTTAGCCACGCAGGCTTTTGTTCTGTTTTGTTTCTGGAGAGAGGAATGTCGCTCTCGACATTGTAAATGGAACCATTCCCATCGCTTTTTCCACTCAGATGAATACATTGCGTATATCCGATTCAATGTTCGTTCATGTCAATGTCAAAATGTAGGATAACGTTGAAAATGGGGCCAGGAAGAATACAAACGTAGTAGAAAAATGCCTCGTGTCGTGTCTCATATGCATTACGTCTCTGACATACCCCGATATTAAAGTCTTGTGAATCATAGTCCCACTCGATGTCTGTCACTGTGTTTCTCCTTACCTTGTCATGTTGTGTTCCACCTCAAAATGAATGTTTCAATATTTTCAATGGGAAATATAATATTTGACAGTGTGACTGTTACAGCATTATATTTCTGAGCTATATACAATCCACATAATTCCGAAAAAGGTAAAAAATGGTAAGCATGTCAGCATTTTCAACATGACATAAGATTTCAGGAAATTGGGAATTTGAAGCGGAAAGTGCGCTTTTTTCTAAAAGGAAATGAAGTAATATTATTTGGTATTTATTTAATAATTTCATCATGCTTCGTATCCTTTTTGTAACGATAAACAAGCATTTTTCCCAAGCAATAACAAAATTGCGGTTCAAACTTCAAATAATATCTTTTCCAAACGAGGTTTTATGAATATTCTTTGGCCTAGAGGAAAAACGGAAAACTCCACTTCAAAGACCACAGAGATTTCTTTGAAAAAATGATGATGTAAGAAATGCCATGTTAGAGTTATATGGGCACGGGCAATGTACATATAATAAAAGCAATGAGTGCACCACAGAAGCGACCTGAACCAATTTTCAATTAGACTTATAAAGAGGTTTGTCACATAAAAAACGTCTCGTTCTTGTCTTTGACAGTCACATCTGTCGTCTTTGCTTTTAGTTACATCTTCCTTTGATCTCTTCTTTTCCTAAACGAAGTATTTGATATTTGGTTTTTTATTTAATAAGAAATATTTAGAAAGCAAAAGTTAATAAACGAACAGCTTACAATGAAAAAACTGCTGACTATGGGAGCGTAAAATGAAGCACGCATAAGCTGACGTGAAAACGAGTAAAGAACTCACATTCACACTGTGAGATAGAGACGGAGAAAGCAAGATTGTGGTATACGCAGAACGGAGGAAAGAAGAGTGCCATTAGAATGAAAACGTCAATGGGACCGTTGCTTTGGTTCTGTGAGGATATTTCATTTTAGAATGCATCTGTAAGGAGAGGAGAGGAGAGGAGAGAAAGACAGACTGGGACAGATGCAGAGAAGCGATAAGGACAGCTTCCCGGATCGAGTGAAACTGATCAGAATACTCAATTTGGGTCGATGGAAACATCTCCTCTAGCAAAAACTGCACTCAGAATTCCTAAAGGGACTCAGAGTGTCGTTTGCCCTTTTTTGATTCACAGCAACAAGAAGATTAGATTCACTAGGGAACTTGAGATAGAGAAAGGCAGAAATTACCAATACAAAATTCAACAAGAAGGAAAGTAGAGATTTCACATAGCCACAAATAATATGAGGATGAAAGGAAGGAAGAATAAGAGTAGTCATACAAATGTCTTATGTGCTTTTGGCATATGGAAAAATAAGTAGAGCATACGATAGGAACTACGGGCTCAAACCAAGTAGAAAGCGGTGGGAAATGGTTTCTTAATGCGAAATTACACTAGAAAGGAACCGAGAGTTTGGAAAATGAAAGACAAATGTGAAAATTTGGCTACAAGCCCAAGATGTGAGAGAAAGTTGGAGAAAATGAAAGAGTAGTCAGAATGCAAAGAGAAAGCAGCATCGTGTGCTTCTTTGCCGTTTGTAAAATGCACACGTGCAAGTACAAGAGTCCATGAATCATCCGATTAGGGCTCTTTTTCCTCGTCCACTGATGCATGTGCACACACCTTCCTCCTCACCAAAGTCCTCATTCATCATGCATCTATGCCCATTTTTATTACCAACGCCCGCCTGCTTCGGCAATTTAGGTCCAAAATGACTTCATCCTCGGACAAAAGAAATGCAATGAAAAAAACCTGCCGAAAGAAATGTTGATACTATAGCATTCCTAAACTAAGTTACTATCTTTCCATGCAAATCATACAGCATGAACGGTATTATATATCATACGATACTATTATGCAGTAACATTAGCACTTGGCTAAGAGAAAGTCAAAAAAACTTCTTTCACAGATGCATTTTAGGATATGAAAAAAAAGCAGGAAATTCTTTAAAATGCTACAATGCAAAATGGTAGCAAAAGTGATATCAGTGAAAGTGGCAGTGGAAGTTGAGTTTCCGCTTTCCGCCGTGTATGTGTGTTACTAAGAGAGGATAAGTGTGAGTGGGAGTATAGGAGATTGTTAGGTAGATTTGATACAGTTTTGTGAAGAATAGGAAAATGGAAAGGGAAGAGAAATTCAGTAATGGATGAGTGTGTATTTCCCAGGCGAGAAGAGAAATATGGGAATAAACCCAATCATTACTTATGCTCCGGAAATGGCATAAGGAAGCTACGGGGAATTCAGACGAGACAGACACGGAGCGACTGGCGACTCTTGTCTAGATTTAATATTCGTTGACGACTCAAAGTCATTCCAGTCTACTGACAGCAAGAGATGGGGAGTGAGATTGCCGTGCGAAGGGGCCCTTGATGTTTCGTCCTTCCACGCCCGGGTGGCTTCAACGAATTAATCTCCGCAGATCCTCTGAAATGAGAGAGTCGCGCTCTTCTCTCCTCTCCTCCGCATGCAGATGACGGGAAGAGAGCGCAATTTGCAAGAGAAAACCCAAAGCCACCACGGCTCAATCTCAATGAGCAGACCGGTCCTAATTATCGACGGGATTTGCACTCTTCTCCAATCTGCTTGTAGCACTCCACACTTTCCCACTGCGTATGCCAGTGCCAGCCGTCCCTATTTTCAACTAGGCGGGCTACCTGTAATATACGTTACTCTTAGGGTTTTTGCAACATACCAAAAAAGGTACGATGAGTTGAGGTACGCAGACGACTTAAGCCTGCAATGTTTTCATATTGCTAAGACTTGAGCTCTTTTAGGCTCTTGTGAGTCATCCCAAAAATCCTTGTAAATGCAGTGTGGAAAAGTGGAAGTAAAAGTCCTGTAAATGAGTCCATGATGATGACCAACTTGGTATTCTTTCTCTGACTGCATTAGTGGGCGCATTATGACTCAACTTTGTGCATCATAAAAGGTTTCCGCAAAGAACCTTATTCTATAGGTTTTGGCATGGCCATACGTTAAGCTTCATTGCAAAACTTTCAACTTTTCTTTTCCCCTTTTTTGCTCGCTTTCCCTTTCCCTTTACATCCTGCATTGTAAACTTGTTTCTTACTGTTCCTTACAACAGTTTTGTCTTACATTATCATACGACAACAAGCTGTAACAACAAAATGTTGAGAATAATTTCCTACCTTAACTTTCCTTCGGAGTATCCGTATTCACGACTTGTGTTAATAAGAATCAGAACAGTTTGCTCAAGGAAACATGCTATAAGTATATTGTAAGACATTGAGTCAAGGTGAAATCCTAGGTATACAGATACTAGAAAAGACGGGTTCGCTATGTGTTTTGCAAGTGAGACGAGACTTTGAGTTGTGTATAGTTTTGGGGAGTTGTAACGTAACCAACCTTTTATCATGGATCTTTTACGGAATTCAGAAGCGTTTTCAACTTTCAGCGGCAGACGCATGTATAATTAATTGGTGCTGGAATCAAAGGGAGAGAGAGAGAAACTGAGAGAAACCTGGAGAAGAGTCAGAATGAGTTTTCCCGATGCATTGCGGCAGATGCTTCGATACAACTTTTGAGAAAGGCGCAAAGGCCGCTCTTTCAAGAAGGAAATTAAAAAGCGTTTATGGAACAGGCGCTTTGTCTTTGTAACTTTTTTTAAGGCACGAGGGCTAACTTAAAGATCATTTGTTCTAATCTCTAATCCCTTCACGGTCGCATGTTCTTTTGCCTTTGAAGATTTCTTTTTGGGAGGATCGTTTTACTCACTTCTTCCTTTCTTGTATAGTCGTAAAAGGGAATGAGTTCACTCGCTCATGCAATTGTAATACTAATAAAATTAGAAAATCATGTCAGAGAGTCTCAAGGTTTAGGATTTCGAGATAGAAAAAAAACGGATTGAAATAAAGTTTGCTACAAGAAAAGTGAATTTGACTAAAGCAAGAGAAAGCGAGGCCGATGCAAATGTTAAATTGGCCCTTAGCAGCCACGACCCAAAACGTCTTTTCTGAAGGGAATCTCTATAGTCACCAAAGAAAGTGGCACTTTCTCGCTTCACTTGGTCAGATTCAACCACGGAAGAATGAAGTTGGTTCGTCGTTCGATTCAATGAACTCCGGCTTGCCTTATGAATTTGACATTTTGTCCCAGATTGAGTTTCACGGCACAAGTCAGAAGATCTATGTCATGTTATACTTTCCTTCGGATCTGCTCATGCTCTAACAAAGGCATTGTGTGCACAATACGAGGCTAAACTGTCAACTTTTACTTGAAAGAAACATCAGGAGAACCTTGTCAGGCCTCGGGTCACGAAAAATGGTAACTTTTAGCTCGTTTTTTTTTGTAAAGAAACTCGGTCAGATCTTCATGTGAGGAACGAGCGTTATTGACAAGTTTGGCAAAAGAAAGAAAATTAACAGTGTAACAGCGTGCTAAAGCGTATATTAAATCAGGAAGAATCGTTTAATTTGCTTCACATTCGTTTTTTTAATGCTACAATATTTCAGAAAAAAAGAAGAGGAAAGCACAAAGAAAAGAAAAGGGAGCAATTTTACTAGCGCAATTTGTTAGTTCTTCTGGAAGAAGGAAATGAGAAGCAGTTACTTTTATGAATTACATCTTTTCCTTTTCCCGCGTTCGGTTGAAGACCTGATTTTTTGAGTCTTTTTGAAAATCCTCTTCATCGTGTTTCATTGACCACTGCAGTATTGAGTATAATGCGAATGGGTTTCCCAATGGAATTCTATTACGACCATTCTTTTCATTCCTCTATGCTTCAAATGTTCAAATGCACATTGTCCTCAATGGACAGACATCTTGGCCGCCTGTTACGCCTCTCTGCTCTAATGTTATGTGCGGGAATAAAGCATAAAGAATAAATCCAACGAAGGAGAACTGGGAAAGGAGACGGATCGGGATTCTCCACTCCTCCATTCCATTATAACGCTTAAGTGGAAGTAGTACTATTACATTGCAAAAAAGAAACGCAAGTGGAAACTCTAATGGGTGAAAGTGAAACCCCTTGAGCTCATCCCGTATCTGACAAATGGCTTATTGATTTAAATTCGAAAATCATGAAAAAGACAAGCCGATTCGGACTAAACGAGACTTGAACTTTGTGCTGACGTTGGAAGACGAGCTCAGGGAACCGAGACGTAAAGGCAAAAGGTGCTCTGTCGTCGCAGTCGGTGCTGACCTTGCGACTTTTTCCCTCGAGGGAATGAGTTACGACTACTCCGCCTATATACTCTCACGTTTTACTCTTATTCCAGAAACTGGGTGTCAACTCTTATTTTCTCATGAAAAAGTTGGACCGAAATGAAGAGAATGTGGTTTTGTTAGCTTTTGAGAATCATGTTGCGAACAAAACCAAAAAGTTTTGTTTCAAAAGAGAAAGGAAAAGTTTAGTTTTGTACAGAGCTGTGGGGAGCGGTATTGACAAGTGGGTCACAATGAATGAAGCAATGAGCAGCAAAGTCTGCCTTTTGAACGCATGAGAAAACTTTTATGTCTTTGTGAGCAACCAAAAAAAGATCGATTCATGATTTAATTGATAATTTTCATTCATCCACCGCGACTTTCATAAACAATTGTGTGGAAACATGAGGTCAAGCAGTAAGTTGTGTAAGCTTACTTGTTACTTGAATTACTACTATAATAATACACTAATAAAGTTTCAGTTTTTCGTTCCGGTTCCAAGGAATATGGTTCCATTTCATGTCATTTCTACCTATACTTGCCCATGGAACTGAATCGAGCGAATCGAGCCATTCAGTACCCATTGATACTTTTTACTTAGCAAAGCCTCAACAGGGCAAAGTCGGAAATCACGAAACTACTAGTTTCTTCAATAACCTTTCCGACCTGGACTTTACCATTTGAACTCGTAAGTAATCAAACAAAAAAGTTTGTGAAAAGGAATTGATTTATTTGCTCAGGTACGAATTCCGAGGATATATGGAATATGGAATCTGACATGTGACATACTGGACAATAAGAGTAATCCGAAGATGAAACTTGGAAAAACCCATTGGGCACATAGAAATGAGAATTTTTTTACCAAAAAAGATTGAAAAGGTTTGTCTTGAATCTCCACACGAAAGAAAGAACACTACTAAACTATGTATTCGTAGGAAACTTCTTTTTTTTGTAGGAAATCCATTCATTACGTGCATTCCTGACCCATTTCCTCCAGCCAAGTTTTGCAATCTATTAGAGTCTCCTTTAACATCCGATAGAAGCTGAGCGACTGTAATTTTCACCGAATTCTGAAGCCGTGCAACTACTACAGGATTATTTACAAAAGGAAAGAGGATTTTCTTCCTCATTTCCTCTTTGAGCTAGTAAATTAAACAGTATACATATTATAGTACTAGCGTAAACCTAATACAAACCTTATAAGGGAAAAAAGTCTAGTGCAATCTGTATTGCTATTATGTATCATGAGCTCGTCTGCTACGTTGAAAATCCCGAGTGAAAATGGATCTTTCAAAATGAGCTGTTAAACTTCATTGTAAACAAATTAATGCTGTATAATCTGATTAAAGATAATTAAATCAAAAACTACATTATACGCAAACATCAACTATATACTAGCTCAGGAAAGTGGATTTTTGTGTATAAATACAGAACTTGAGGAAGAATTGAAAATGTTATAGAATGAGGAAGAAAAAGGAAGGAAAAGGAAGTTTAAGATTATATTAAAAAATTGACGAAATATCTAAAAGTATATACATCCCTGGATTTGATTCTAATTACCGTAACCTAACGGGGTCACACGAAACGACCCATTAAGGCTTATATTTCCAAAAGCAATCACATCAAAAGCATTTTGGGGTCTGCACGAGACCGCCTACAAAAAGAAAATTGCATTTTGACTCTTTATAAACGGCCGATGTGAGCGCGGGAGCCCACAGAGACATAATAATTAGTATTACAGCCAAAACCCTCTGGCTCATTTACAGCTTGACGCTACTGTTTGCTCGTTTCCCAATTCTCTGTCACTTGCATGCCTTCTGGTGGTCCATTCTATTTCACTTCCGCTCCATTTCCATACGTACATAGAACGATTTTTTGGCTTCTACACTTGGAACAAGCAAAAAACCATATTACTGAAATAGAAAAACACTATATACAAACGTAATATAAAACGTGAGCAAAACAGGGAAGGGGAAACAAAGGTTATTTTGAGTACTGAAATTAAGAATCAAGAGAAAAAGTCGAAAAGTGTCTTTTGGTTAGTGTAAAAATAAATCTCGACCATAACTTTCACTGTAATAATGCTCCTTCTGTCCAAGTGGCGAAAGTGCTCATCGACACCAGTAAAAACCCTGAATGAAAATTCTTTGGTTTTCATATCACGAGAAGCAAGGGACTGGAATCAAGTTTCATAATATAATACCATAGTAAAAGGAGACGGCACTAACGTTATATTTTTAGACATATATAAACGTGCAAGTTTTTTGGTGGAAAAAGTCACAAACACACAGCTGGACAAGGGAAAGTTTCAGTTTCCATTTATAAAACCATGGAAGGAACGGAACAGCAGCAGCAGCGATTTTTCCAAAAGCTTCTGGTCGTATAAAGCCTTTTTTGAAATGCCAATAAAATGAAAGTGATGAGACTGGAACTCGCTCGTAACGGGCGTAGGACGAGAAACTATAGACGATACAGCCCATCAATAAATGCAGCTGTTTAAAGCTCAAAGGAAAAATGCCCGGAAAAGTCTCTACGGACAAAACACCAATTTCTGTGAATTTGGGCTTTGAGAGAATAAAAAAAAGTTCCCTTCTTGTCTCTGAGATTCAGTCTGGTAACTTCAGTTTGTAATGCAAGACCCAATTTTGGAACGAATGGATTTCGTTTTGTACAGAATGAAGTTGAAAGTAACATGGCTGGATGAAGATAAGAGAGAAAAGAGTAAAATAAATGAACCTATTACATGAGTAATACTGCTTCCGGTCAGAGTCAATGGAGAATGGGCAGGATGTGCCATCGAGGATCCGCTTTTCCCTTTAGGCGACACAAGTTCAAATTGAGATTACAACGCTCTTGTTTCACGAATTGAGTTTGTTGGCCGGTCAGAAATATCTGTTCAGCTAAAATACGATAGTCCGTTTTTATCCTTTTGAACGTTTTTGCAACAAGTTTCAGAGCAAATGGTACAATTTTTAAACGATCCCCGATTTTACATCACCCAATCACCCTGTTTGCATCTCATCTAGCAATGTGATGTTGATATGAGACACATCGACACATGTGACATGACACGTCCGACGAACATGATCGACAAAACTTCGTAATCAGTTTACGCTACGGCTACGCCAAAAGTATAACGTTACGGTCACTCAGGACATGTAAACAAACTACCTAATTAGATCGAACAAGTAATAAATGACAATAGCAAAATTTGCTAGCGACCGCAAAGCAATTTGGCAAGATATTTTATTTTTATATCTAAATATTGGCCATGAAGTGGACAAAGTTGTAAACAAATGGTCACTCAGTCACTTCTGTACAGCTCAAGTGTAAACACATGAACCATTTGGCTCACGTTAAAATGTCTACTTAAAGTGATAAAAAATGCAAGCAATCCTCTTTACTAGAGTGTACCAATTGAGTTTTTGTATCCCTTCCTCGCACTTAAGATACTATATAAAGGCTATAAAAGATCAATCGTGCACGAGAAACAAAAAGAATTCGAAATATCTGTGAACCATCCACATTTCAGTAGCATACATTTTCCATTGTAAATTCCAAGCTGAGCGTTGAATATTGAATTTGTTTCATAATTTCGATCCGGATTTATATAACGGAAGCTGGAGTGATAAAGGTATAAAGGATTTAATCTTTTTCACACGCGGTCAGGAGTGTTCGGCTGTTAGGCATTTAGGGTCCGACATTTCGTTTCTTTCGTTCCATTCATGGTAGAGGGATTTCATCCGCTCAACCAATGGAAAAATGGGAATATGTGCGATTCAACGAATAACGACCAGGAAAAGAGATCCGGAAGAAGAATTTTTGCTCGGCAAATTGCATCGGTGCAGAATTCGTCCCTCGTGGATCATCGTGCGACAAAATGGCCATTTGTCAGGAGATAAAGTGCAGGAGACGCAGGTATACGACAGCATTCCTACGTCTTATCCCACGTTGGAAAAACATGAAATGGTTTGCGATATGTTGCTTAAAAGTGGAAGGATTTGTTCTTGTCCTCTTTTTTTCGTATATGGCAACAGGAGTGGAAATGACCTTTGCCTTGTGTTCCAAATAGCAGAGGAGTTGCAAAAAGGAACCATTTTATTTTGCAGTGGGAATAGGGAATATGTGTAACGAGGGAAATCCAGTTGGAAAGTAAGACGTACCTACAATTTGGGACTTTATTGGGAGAGAAAAGAGGGTTATAGAAAAACGCATTGTATGTCCTGTGGAGAGGAGTGTCGAGTCGAGACTTTTACTTCTCAAGTGCTAATAAGTCAATCTGTTCAAAGAAAGGAGAACGGCCCAAGTTTTTAGAGTAGATTCGTTGAAAAGCAGGCGTTCCTTTAGCTCGAAACGTTCCAACTTTGTGGAAATGAGAGATAACCAGAATTTATGCGGTGAGGATCAGCCGGACTGTGTCATCAAAGTTGGCTGTGGGAGAATGTAGTAGAAGAGTAGAACGCACTAGTATTATAAAGGAGGGAAGAAGCTCAAACACCCAAACATGAACTTTTGGACCAGAAAGCAGAAAGCAGCTTGGGAAAACATAAAAACAAAGAGAAGACGAGGAAAAGCATCCGAGTAATCCTCGTAGTAAATAAAATAATTAAACTTTTCATGTCAAATTGACTCATAAAGAAGGGAATGAGAATGGAAACTCTCGCCAGTGAAAGTACAACGACTCAAAGAGAAAGTGCCCATTTATTGTAAAACTTTCTCATCCCGCCCAAGTTTCCGGTTTCCTCGCCTTTCCTCACACTGCCACGCATAATAATATGAGTATATTATGGAATGAGACTTTGTAGTATCTTTTACGTATAAACTCTCTGTGGATGACAAATGCCGTTCCTCAAATGCTCTTTCAAACTCCAAAAATTCTCTTTTTAAAACATTTTTATGCTCAAATTCATGCGCTTTCAAGAGAAAACCCATTTTCACGGTTGAAGTGCCTGAAATTACTTTAATGCTAACTTCGTCAACTTATCCTAATGGACAAAAAAAAGTCGAATCTTTAAACCTTGAATGCATTTGGCACAAAAATGTAATGTTAACAATAGAATTAAAAACAACAATGGCATTTTTCAACATTTATGATTATCTTCCAATTATGAATTTTAAAAAATTGTGTATATTCTTCACGTATCAACATTTTCAGCTGTTTTTTCCTTAATATCCAATACCAAATCGGACATTTGACATTATAAAGAGTATTTATGAATAGTATGAGAGTATACTATACATTGAAACAGTGCAACAGCATGCAGAACATAATAATTTCCTTTGTAGCTGGAAAGGAAAGTGAAATTGCTCTACTGGATAGAAATAGGACTTTAGAAGATTTCCATCTCTGGAGCGTCGCATTCTATAAAATGAAAGAACATCAGGATTGAGTAGCGGAAAATTACCAACTCGGAGAATCTTATAGCCCAAGAGGAAAACCAACTTCATTTATCTTTCGAATTTGGAAAAGCTGCTATATAATTACTAATTAACAACATTCCATCCTTCTCCTATATACTATATATGACCATTTACTTTCCACGTTGGATGTCAGTTCCCGCAAACCATCATTTCCCGGCTGACACACAAAAAAAAAAGAAAATGATTAGTATAGTAAACAAAAGGAACAGAACGAGATCGAGAACTCAGTATCCACAATGAATAGAACGAATGTACGGTTTCCCTGGTATGTATGAGGGAAAGTTACAAGTTATAAAGCAGTCCTGCAACAACTTTGGTCGTAAAATAAAACTAGGGTAGATCGTACCTCGTACCTCAACGGTGAAACAAATATATAAAAGGTAAAGTACGAAACGATCTATGTCTGCAACAGGGAAAATAAATGTGAGCGTCATTTCTCATCAAAAAGCCAAAAAGCCATTGGACTTGTAGTCCCAAAAGCCAAAGGCTGTCTGGTTCAAATGGCAAGCCATACATCCGACGAAAAAAAAGCTTTTCGTCTTCCCTGCATTCTTTTCAATGCATGTTTCAATCATTCTCTAGCCTCAGCCTCAGTTGAGCTCCCAAACCTGCCAATCCCCAAATGAAATGCAACACACTGCCACTCATCCATTGTGCTTTCCCTTTTCTCAGTTTTGTGCCATGTAATAACGCATAGTCGATTTCCCTTGCAAAACCATCAAGTCCTAAATAGGCTTTTCTATCAGATACGAACTATACACCTTAAGTTAAAGTTATGGATACATATTACAATCTCAAGTGGAAAACCCACTGTTGTGTAAACTGTCTTCTTAAAAGGGTGCCAATATTTGCTCAACGTTCATTAGTATGGCATCTGGGTTATCATCATGGTTTCTCAAAGTCTTCCCTTTTGTGTTGAACGAACATTGACTTCTTATGTCAGATTTCTTGGAGATGTGCCCAAGAAAAGTGCACATTTTGGACTTGCTCAAGTGCACGTGTGTCTGTGCGTTTTCTTCGGTGATTCCTCCGGGGAAAAGGCAGAAATAAAAGAAGAAAGCAAGGAAGTAAGTTTGAAAGTGTATCCAAAGCTCATCTACTCAACCCAATTCAAAGGAGAAAAAAACTCTTTTCAAATGGTGTACACGCTTTCGGATCCGCTGAGGATTCTTCATTCTTTTATGTTACTTACATAGTCGTGCCAGCCAGTCACTCGTCCCAAACTATTCATGTTTCTCTGTATTAGTAAATAAAATCTTAAGAGTTTCACTTCGACTTATATAGTACTTACATACAAGTATCAGGTATTAGTTACCTATAGCTATAACTGTTTCCCAACTACGTCATGCAAACCAGTCCAATGATACTTAAATTACCATATAATACTGTAAAAATATCAGGGTACTTGAACCATTCTAATGTTTCTGAATTTATACATCGAACATCGTACAAAATGTAACGTGCTAGGAATAGGTATGAACAGTTTTCAAGTACAAAATCTGCAGAATTCATTTAGTATCATCGTTTTCCATAATTTGAAGAGACCTTGAGTGGCTGAAGCACTCAAATGCACTCAAGAAACCAAGAAAGACTACAAGGGTGTGAGAGGAGAGAGAGTCGAGGAAAAGTGTGTGTAAGGATGACCTGTCAAGCCACAGAGTGGTAATACATAACCACTGCACACATTTCCCTTAAGACTGACAAGGATTGACAGCCTTACATGAATTAGCACTTTCTTCGTGTCCCACTTGACTTTTACTCTCTCGCTTTTTTCTTTTTCTACTCCCATGCAAATACTGTCTAACATTGAGCTATATTTTCAAAACAGTAACAACAAAGGTGAAAAATTTGCATTTCACAGAAAAGGAAACGTCTTTTTTTCATGACATTTTCATCTGCTTCCTTCTTTCATTCTCCATTCCCTTATCTTCCTCTCGTTCGTTTTCTTTATAAAATTCATGCACGTGTTTATGTATGAAAATCATGAAACCTGTACTATTTTCTCCTCTTCTCCCAATTTTTGAAACTGACTTTTCTATCACTAGACTCGATATCCTGCGATGAAAATTCGACACTTTTGTCATCGTAGTCAACAACTTTGCTATAATAACAAGCTGGGAATTGTATAAGGAAAGTATGGAATGTACCAGGTGTTGCAAGGGAGCAGATGAGCACAACACTTTTCCATCAGCACAATTAACACATAATGTCAGTGTCTTTTAGCGTTGAAACGCAAGGGAACAGACTGCGATGAGCTTAATAAGAAAAGTACAACGTCGGATGGTGGATGGAGCCGTCTGGACTGTAGAAAGTGTTGCGAACTTTCAACCCCGACAAAGTCCCAACTGCCATTTTCTCTGTAAATGAACACACGCTAGACATGAAGTCTGATTAGAGTTTGTGGTTGTGGCATTCTCTCTTTTGTCTTATTTTCCTTTTGTCCGCTTGACTATTTTTTTTTCAAGGGAAATGACCAAAGAGAAGTAGTGGCCTTCTTAGAAACAAGATGAAGGCTCACACAGATGCTCTGTCCATTAGTAACAAGTCTGTGAAATTATGTACTACGTACGGCTATACCACCGGAGCGAAGACTAACGTTCTGTCTGACTGCATGGAGTTGTGCTGAAGCGACTTCATGGTCTGGGATAAATCAAGTTAGCGTGGTTTGTTGGGTTTTCCCCGCAGTCTCTTTCTCCTTACCCTTTTTCCCACTGTTTATTGACACGGGCTTCATAAAATGTGACTTGGGGCTAAGGCCTACTTCTTCTACGTAATGGACACTTTTACTCGTCTACGGATGTAAACATGTGCCATTCGCAAGATTCGTACGACGAAGCCTGGTCATAAACACGCCACGGAACGCAGTGTTTACGGCCTGTTTCGTGTCCAGTTCAATTGATGGTGACTATGGACAATTGTATAGCCTTTCGGCCATTCCAACAACATCAACACATCAATTCACACGTGTTGTTTCTTTTTCCATTTCAAATTATTCAAATATCGTTTTTATGGATCAAATTATTGTCATTTTATAAAATTCATCAATACAAAATTGCATTCCACCCAGTAAATTCCAATATTCTTTTACTTTAACCTAGGAGTAGAAAGTCAGTTCCATATCTTCTTTACTCTCCATTTCGGCTCATTTCTGGTTTGTGTGTTCTGTCCTGTCTTTCACGTTCGTTGCCGTATTCGTTGCAAAAGTTGTAATGAATTATGCAGAATACATTAACCAAGAACCACGAAGCGAAGCTCTAAAGAACTACAGAAACACATCCATGTTTCAAGTAAAATCTAGTCTTTCTCGTTAACTATGCAATAAAATGTTCTCAAGAGCTGAAAATCAGGTATTCAAATTATAATTTCACACTTGAAAGTACAATTCAAATGGAAAGAGAGCGACAGAAAGTGTGAAAGAGACAAATCAAGTGTGCTCTTGAGTTGAAATGTATTGTTTAGAGCTCAAATGTGCTGCTTTGTATTGTACCATGAAAAGTAAAGTGGGTAACATGTTTCTTTTGTTTTTCATTTAGTTGTAAATGTGACTTGTGCTTTTCAGAGCGATGTTCCGTGACGGTTCAGTGTCACATAGAGAATGGGCTGTATATTTTATACTGGTATACAGAATCGTATTAGAAGAAATACGCTATTGTAGAAACTTGTAAGCTACGTGTACTATATCTATTATAACGTAGTATATAGCAAGGTATACGTTAGTACGGGCTCTTTGGGTGAAGAAGTCACTTGTGAGAGAAAGTGAATAGAGACGGAGAATAGAGAGACTTCCCATTTTCTGTAGCAATTATTCTGGCAGTCGCCACGCCTCATTACTCCTCATTAGCACCTTGAGCGAGTGACACAGTGAAGTCGAACTGCGAGAGTGAGTGCATTCTCAAAAGCTTGAGAACACTGAGAAGGAAAAGCGCTGTCGTGTGTTAGCACACACTTTGTCGACCGATTTAATTAGGGACTATATGGACTCGCTGACTGAGAGACAAGGACAAGTGCCCTTCTTCCTTTCGTCTCTTTATATATGAATGCTCGAAAAGGAAACCTTACACAATGGTACTTCATTTCGAACCATCGTCCGTGTGAGCCATTGTCCCATTTTCTCACACAATACATCCTGCAGTCTCAATTGCCTCGTTCAAAATGAATACAATGGAGAAAACCTCTTTCTCTTAATCAATGCGGGGACAAACAGCCATCACAATCACAAATTGGAGACATTACAGAATTGAAACGCAATCCTAGTAACCATGAGTTCCTTCATGTGTGTTAAATGTAGTGAAAGTGGACCTTTTGGATGATTGAATTTCACATTTTGTACTATGAAGTGTATGAAGTCTATTTACACATCCAGCAACCAATGGGAAAGCTGGCTTTTGATATTGGCTTCTCGGTAACTCGGATTCTCGATAGAATCCTTAAGATGTGTTTTTAACATACTAATAATTCATCAAATTGTTTTTCAAAGTGAAACTGTCAATTTTATGTGAGCAGGAACTCTAGTAAAGTAATGGAAACCCGGCAAGAAAACTCAATGAAAACAGGACATGTAGGCAAAGTCACTTACTTCTTCACAAATGTAGTTCAATTTAAAGTTTATTAGTCGAAAGTTATAGTTGAAAACTTGAAAGTTGACCTTAGTTACTCTTGTAGCAAGTGAATAATTGATCAGTTAATTTGGTAATTGTGCCACTTCCCTTCTACTGGGTCCTCTTTGACATTACTGAAATTGAGTCATCATATCATCAGAGTAAAATTAGTCTTGTGTGCTAGTGTGCTATATTCTTATGCTACTTTTTATACTAATATACTGAGTCTGAACAATTCGACAACTCGGGAGTCGTTTTCTTGTAGTATTCAGAAAAAGGAGCAATTTTTTTGCACGATGTACAAAAACAGGAATGAAAAATTGCAAGTTGTGCCTACTAAACGCAATGCATTTTGAGTTGTTAGTGTGGCACTCGGGATTACTGAGATTTATTGTGGATTGTGTGACAAATGCTAAAAATTATAGAGCTTTATACTGTAATAAAACTCTTTTGAAAAGGAGAAAACTAAGGGTTTTAAGATGAGAGAGAATGTGAAATGAAACAAAAGCGGGTTAGAGTATCTACAAGTTAAAGTGCGAAGGAGGGAATAGGAAATTGTAAGTGTATTGAAGTGTAAGTTGTAACGGAAGTGGTTGGCTGTTGTAAGTCTCAAAGTACTAGGTACTTCTTGGTGAAAGGAGGCCCAGTGGACGTGTGCCTGTTTCCGTGCAAAGTGGAAAGTCAAGGCGACAGGCAGTGCATAATACATGTTTAAGGACAGAGGAACATGAGAAGCTTCTTCTGGATTTACTATTCATAGCCCAGCCTTGGATTTCCATAGGACTCGGAGACGAACGACGACGACGAGACTCTCTTTCTCTTCCTGCTCTTCACAGTCACAGTCACAGAAATGATTCCCACCGGATTTGCATCTATTTATCCTGATGGAAATCTTGCACGGGGCCACCGCCCAGGCTCAGTCACATCCATTCACTCTTATTTTTCCAGGGATCCACCTTGTGTATCCTGTCCAGTCCCAAAATGGTCCAACAATGTCCCCAACAGCCAAATCATTCCCTTTCTTTTTCATTGAAGTTTGAACACGCTCAAGGCTTAAACTCAATTGTTTGCCAAAGTAGTTGAAAGTTCTTTCATATGGCTTTACGAATGGAAATACATAATGAAATGAGTAACTCTCAAACTCGATGCAAAACAAATTGTGAATAACTTTGGCGTGGGATTTGATTGGCGAGAAAGCAAAGAACCAATTCACGCACTTGCTTATTCAAAAAGAAAAGAAACGCGTCTTATGTGTGAGCAAAATAAGAGACTCACTGCGGGCTCTGAGAAAAGCCAAAAACTCGGATGTCCTTTGTGTCGGGTGTCGGGTAGACGAGCAAACAAAAACGAGAAAATTCTAGTTACGATTTTGACGATGCAAATACAAAACAGTCAAAGGAACGTGTCTAGAGACCGTAACGCATGACTTTCTCATGGAGTAACGAGTTCTAGCACACTCATGGACGTATGCCAAATACATGTGACATACATACATTATGAAACGTAGTATAACACTATACACTGTACATTAAGGCAAAAGGACGAATCCCTGCGTTCCATCATAATTTGGTTATTATAGAAATTACGTCATGGCCAATAGGAACAGGAAGACGTTTCCAAAACTTTCGTTTCCAAACTTTGCTCACCATGTCACTATTCAGAAGTTTCACATTAGTATTAGTAGGTTTTGTTACATGACACCACAAATTCTCTAATGCTTTCAAACATCAAAACTAATTAGACTTTTCCTTTCAGATGGGTGGGTTGAGACGGCTGGACTCCAGCAATTTGAGAACGCATTTCTATCCTGAAGGTGGTTGGGGCTGGATTGTGTGTGCGTGTGCTTTCTTGGCTCATGTGACGACCTCGGGTGCTCAGCTCTCAGCAGGAGCTCTTCATATCGTACTTTCTAATAAGTTCCAGGAATCAAACGCACAACGTAAGAAAAACTTCAATTTAATAATTTTATATAATAATTAATAACCTAATCAACCGTAATTAAAGAAATTCATAGTAAAACAAAATTGTAGTTAGCTTACAAGTATGGCCACAATTTTTATTTAAAGTACATTAAAGTAACAGGATGTACCATGTACTTATATTTACTCCAACGCGAATTCCCAAATGCCAAAAACTTTTTATTTTTGTGAAAGGACAACTTTTAAATTCGTAGCTTGAGAGTCAATAGGAATATAAAACGTGGGTTTTTACATACAGTGTAATTGACAGTCTTCGTGAAACTCTTTCCCGATAATGACGTCCCGATTTCCCGTACCACATTGTACGGAAGAAAAATGTCTAACAAGTAACAAGTTACAAGCAACAACTCTAAATAAGTAAGCACCAAACCAAAGTGATTCAGCATTGAAGTTTACATGACAAAGTTCCCTACTTGTTTTCTCCATGTTTGAGGATTGGAATTGGAACAGTGATTCTGCAAGTACAGAAGCAGTTTATCACAAAACCCCAGCGACGCTCGTTCATCCCACGACCAACGAACTGAAACTGTAGTTCCGTAGTATAAAAAAGCCAAAGTTTTTTTGTGCGTCTTGCTCACCATCACAATTTTGGTAAAAACCAACAACTCCGAGTGATGATGTTGAAGAGATAAAATAAAAGTAAGGGAATATTTGTTCCTTGCTTAATAAAATGTGATGCTTAATGAAAATAGACCGGATTCCGGATACGTGCTTGCCTTTAGGAAAAGTGTCAACAAAAACTGGAACTATAGACAAAAAATCTCATTTCGCGTCTTTCAAGATTCCTAAGCAAATAAAAATGTCTCGAGTCGTCTTTGGTTTCATCAATTGAATCAAAAAGACGTGTTCATTTTGTCCTTGACAATATAAAAAATCCGATTTTATTGGTACAGTCAAGAAGAGATTTAGCAAAAAAAATGCTCAATTCCTTCGAAGTTTAACACCTTAAGTTTAAATAATATCAAATGTCAAATTACATACAGCATTTAATATTAAAAAGGTATCCGGCTCCTGTATGGTGAAAGCACACATTTAAAATGAATAAACAAAACGTGCAATTTTATCAAATTAAAATTATGGTGAAAGTGAAATGTACACTACAAAATGCAAATCTTGGAATTTGCGATTTCAGCTGAATCCTGTACGACTAAGGTCTGGCCCCTGGGAGAGGAAGAAAAAAAGCGTTGTTTGTAAAGAAAAGAAAGTTCTTTTTTCTAAAGTTGTAGTTACAAAACTACGTCTTTTATTTTTTGGCATATAGTACGTTCTCATGAAATCCCAACCCTCATGGGAATGGTCAAAAAGTACTGAAAGAAAGAAGATGTTTGTGCTAGTTCCGTAAAAGCAAGGAAAGTAGGACTCTGGGACAAGAAAAAGCTCCTATTATTCTTTCAAAATTACACCGTGTAGTCATTCAGGTTTTGAAAGTCTCAGTATCCTCGATAAAGAGTGAAGATGATAAGAGAGAAATACTGATAAGATGGACGAGCCACGTCCGAATCGCCTCAAGTACTGACTATACAACATTGCTCGGTAGTTTGAGATAGAGCAATGCATTTATCAGATGAGATCCAGTGACCAGAGAAAGAGAAAGGAAAAGATAATAGTAATATCAGGAAATAGAGGAAATAAGGAAAATAAAAAACCGGGTAGTGTATAAACCGAGATATAAACGTAGTGAAAAGGGAGTGTGATAATTTAAGATGCGTTTAGTAGTGGCACAAGCCAGAAGCTGTGGGTTTTGGGTAGTGATTCTGTGTTATTCTTACTCTTCTTCCGTCTTTCCAGATTGGTTGGGTCCATTATCTTGGTCAGTGTCGAGTGTGTGCTCTCCCTTGGTGGTCAATTTATGTCGTCGTAAAAATGTCCGGGTTTTGTCCCTCGTCGGAGGAGTCCTCTTCCCACTGTCGCTCTTCTTTACGTCCATCGCCACAGAAGTGCACGAGATCTTTTTCAGGTGAGTTAATAATATCATCTCTGCTTTTGTCTTTGTTTTTTACGGCATTTTTCGGTCTTCCCATTGTATAAAAAATTCCAAAATTTTTCATCTCGTCAAAATACGTATTCTTTTTTTTTATGATTATTCTTATGCGCTTGATGTTTGTTATGATAAGCACACTTTGTGAACTAGAAGGACTGAGTGAAAGTGTTCCAAAACCGAAGATAGAAGTGTGATGCTTTGTGTACTATATGAATGGTTATGTAGTTTAGCGGTACATTGGTTACCGTTATTCATATTCACAAATGGCACATTTACTACTGCCAGGAAAAAACGCGAAGAACTACCGAAGATGTTATGCAGAGTGTCTCGTTAAACGGAAAAGTTTGTTGGAGACTCGACTCTTTGAGCGGAGAGGAGAAAACGTTTGTATGTATGTGTAGTGTGTTGGAGAATACTCTTGTCCCGTGGCCCATTTGTCTCTGTCCACTTGAAGGTACTTGGTTGAGACGCCTCTTCAGAGGAAGTAGGCGAAGGAAGAATGCCGAAAGGAGCGATTGAAAACTTGTGAGAGTGGCCCGTTAATGGAATGGCCAAGACAAGGGCGGTTCGGAAAGCACACAGAGCCACTGGACCGGCGAGGCGACTCACTGAATAGTCGAGAGTTGAGAGTCATAGTCTAGTCAATTCTGGACCCAAGTCTACTACATCTAAGGATGAGGAACGAGACCAAAGACTCTTCTTTTCTCCATGTAGTATAAGTACAAAAGTAGTAGAAAAAGTGTGTTCTCTCAGAAATCAATAGTGACAGACATTCATGCGTTTTCTGCCATGTGATGGTGAAAGGAAGGAGTCCTTTGCCTTTCGATACTTGAGCCTTGAAGTAATGTGCTCAATGGGCTTAGGCAAACGTCTTCGACACATGCACGCATACAAGTCAATGTCTTTTTTTACCGGGTAAGAAAAGCAGTACCGTGGAGACTTGTGTTGAACGAGACATTGTAGTACCCATGAGTCAAGCAAGCAGACACAGAAAAGTGTCACAGGGCATATTTATGGCTCCTCTGCTTTAAACCAGGAAGAGGCAAACGATGTACCTTCCTACCATCCTACCTTCTTCAAGACCATCTCACGCAAAAAACCACATAAGGACACGAATTTTTTTTACTGTACTAAAAACCATTCGTCCCAAAAAGCATAGAGACAAACCCGTACATCTTTACGTCGTGTCATTTTTGCTACATTCCCCATCCCAAGATTTCCAGCTAGTATCTTTCCTTCGGAATCAGAACAGGCTAGGCAGAACAAATCAGTACTTAATATGACTAGTACGAAACCACTACTTATGCTTCACACAAGAACAGAACCAGAACCTTATAACCTGATTTTCCTTCTAAATGACACTCATAGCACGTGCACGGATTTTTGAGAAAATCTACCGACAAGGTTTTGGCATTTATCGATTCTTATCACTTTATTCAGTATTCTATTTTGCTCCAGCAGTGTCGTTTTCTCCAGGAAGAAGGAAAAAAATCGACAGAATCTTGCCGTAATAGTACAGTTTTTATATGCAGCCAGTCAGCGTTCCACTCGACTTTGTTATGTAAAATAGCCATTCTTTAAGGCGTAGTGGGAGGGCAAGGTTGTTGATTGTGATATTGACAAGTGAATTGCACTGATTACCATGAAAAAGATCCGTCAGTGTCCGTTACCTTTATTGTATGAACCGGGTATTGACGGCAGCGACGGGAAATAAGCATAGTTTGTACGTTATAAATAATACGGTGTTACGGGAAACTAGATTGCCATTCTTTAAATCCAGTTTTTTGTGCTTTTGGTCAAGTGTCCTCTGAATGTGAACATCAGATGCGAATGTTGCTTCGAAATTACAATTACAGTTACGAATTACGACACGACTTACGACCTATCATTAAGGCAATTAAGGCTCGATTGATTGATGACAACATCAACATGACAAGAATCATGATGATGATGTGTCGTTGCCGTTGCTCGTCTTCAAAATCCAAGGATGAAATTTTTTTTAACGAAAAGCGAAGGAATCCAACTGTAAGGTAAGGTTATTAGTTTAGCCGGCGGTCATGTAATTTGCTACCAACTATACCAACCAACCATTTGTGGCCATGTCATTGATGAGTTGATGACTGAAAGCACAGTACTTGAAGAAAGGTTTGGGTTTGATTGGAGAGTCGATAAGTTTATTCCTGAGAAAGTGCCAATAGGCCCACTGGTATACGTTCCTTTAGGTCTTTAGGTCTAATGACATCCGACATCCTAACAAGCTGAGATGCAGAGGGCGAAAGACGATGTCTCATCGTCGTCTCATGTCTCTACGGACTGGATTAAGTCGCACTCACAGGCTCAGGTTTCACGTATCAGCCACCACCAACCACGAGCCACAAATGCCCGAATGCTGCACCCGTGTCTCTATCAAAGTGCCAAAGAAAAATAAAAAGAGCACTTTCACTCACCAAACTTCCTATTTGAGAAATCCCTTTTTACCATCCAAAATTACTGGATTCTCGTCTTCTTTTTTTTTTTTACTTCATTGCCTATGCAGTCTTACTGGGATGCAATGTGGCATTGGAATTTGAAGGAAGTCAACAGTGAAAAAACCTTTGCCTGTTTGTCTTGAATCCTCTCTGACACTTGAGAGAAAAACCGTCTTTTGGATTTTTTTAGGCTTCAAATTCCTCATGAATGAAGCGAATTTCTTCCGCCAAAAAAGGCGAACGACTCTCAGTTCTCCTTTTCCTGCTCAATCTTCCTCAAGTCTTTTGTTTGCTTTCGTCTAAGCTTCTTTTTCTGTGGAGGCGGTCGAGCTCTTTGCCCGCAATCTCCAATCTATCATCTTTTGCATGTACGAGAAAGGAGACGGCACGAAATACAAGTCGTCCAAAAAATAGACCTTTGCGCTCGTCGTCGTCTCTTTGCTTGGTTAGCTGTCTCTCGATCTTCCCCGGTATGATCCCCATTGTGGAGTATTACGACGGATTTTTCTCGTGGTAAAGAATAAGTCTGTAAGAAAATCAAAGAATGCGGGTATGCGACGTCTCCCACGGCACACGTTTGCTTCGCTCACGTCAGATTTCCTTGTGAGATGCACGGAGTACAAGTGGAGATAGTATTAAGAGCCCCATCACCAAAAATATTCCCGACTTCCAATATCCCTTCACTTTCCTTGTTACCTAACACACAATCCACTCTTGTCTTTCCTTTTAAAGTTTCCTTGCATCTGCTGCTCTTGAGCTTATATACTATGAAATTTTATCGGGGAAAGCAGCAGCGGAAGCTGTACCTTTTCCTCAGAAAGAGAGCAACTCTGATATGATATTTCGCTGTGCGAATTCCTCCTACTTTATCACCTTAGGCACAAGCGTCAGTGAGAGACTTTGAGCCAATCTCACAAGAAAAACGCAAAGCTCTTCAATTTCACTGTGAAATAAGAGATAAACACCAATTCCTATTCAGCACAGAGATAATGGGAAATTACCTGCACCTCTCACTTCCAAACTGTACTTCTATGTATACAATCCACACCACTATCAAATTCCTCCTGTTCCAGAAAACGGACGAATTCTCCAGAGATCAAGATTCCAAAGTACATACCTTTATTCTCTTCCTTCGTTTCTCCAATGTTTGCTCTTTTCAGTCTTTGTTGTAAAAGTAAGAGAAGAGTCGATTTTCTTCACGGGCGGGAATTCTGTGCATTGGCAGAATTTCAGATGCTTCATTTGTCATCTTTCCCTGAGACGCGGGTCTCTTCTTGTAGAAACGACAGAGATTTCTGCTCACTTTTGCAATTTTGTGGCCAAAAAGGGGTTTCACTAGAGGTAAAATGTGTTCATCGCCTAAAGAATATAATTTCCAGGCTCCTCTGTTGTCAAACCAGATCTGCTGACTATACGTTGGTCCGGAAGTATACTATAAGCTAATGATATTAAGATATAATACCTACAATACCAAAATCAAGTCCTTTCTGTAATCTATAATATTGTACCGTACAAAGTAACATAGAACATACAAGGTTGGATAAGGATGCGAATGTGTAATGACATGAGACAAGATTTTAATCTTCACCTGACACAAAACCCAGAATCCACAAACAAAAGAGCAAAATTTTAACTGATGATGATGAGTCAGTTTCATTAGTTGCTTATTACATTAGCACAATTTATCTTTTCATTTTTCAAAGTCTGAACAAGAACACAAAGGGAAGACAATTTCTCGTGCTGTTGTGTTGTGTTGATGCGGCTGGTGTATTACGCAAAACAATGAAAACAAAAAAGTATATGTGCAAACTGCAGACTCTCGTGTTGTACTACGTAGAGAATGGAGAGTCATAATCGTAGCCATCAGAGTAGGTACACCGTCAGTTTTTCCATGTCCATTTCTCTGCTTTTTCCTACGGCTGTCTGTACTTATGGTAATGGCTGGCCGTTATGACGGCTTCAAGTGGAGTTTATGATTGTCCTGATTACTACTCTGTGGTTATACGCTCCCGGGAAAAGTTTGTCCGGGAGAACAAAAGTTGCGTCCGGGTGAGACGTTGAGGGACTAATGGCCTCGATTCTACTCTCACTCCTTTTTATTCCTGATTTGATTCACAAGTTCATAAAACTGAAAAAGCTCAAAATTCAGTAATGCTCCCTTTAGGTTTTGGTTTAAAGAGTTTCTTTTTATACGCATTCTGGAAACTAAAAGTTTCAGTTGAAATTTTTACTCTTTGAAATGTCTGAAAAGTACAATACTACAAGTGGTGTGTTTTTGGTTTTGTTCACACAGCTTTGGAGTTGTTGGGGGCATCGGGTCTTGTCTCGTCCGAGAAAGTTCTTGTGTGGTTCTCGGCGAGTACTTTCGCCGACGAAGATATTTCGTGGAGCAAGTTGTCCTTGCTGGAACTGGAGTTGGAGTGACACTCTTTTCACTCCTGTATCTCAGTCTTACACGTCACATAGAATGGTCTCATGGATTTCGTATTGGTGCTGCACTCTCCACCATTTGCGCTATTCTTCCAGCTTTCTACCGCACTGCCGCTCTTTATCATCCGAACAGAGCTGCCATTGAACAACTCAAGGTGAGTAAAGTGAGTATTTTAACTTCATTTAGCTTTCTTTTCTAAGCTTTTACTCTACATAAAAGGCGACGAAATTCTAAATGATGACTGATGAGAATCAATCTAAACATTTGTTACACTAATTTTCAAATGATTAACATGTAAAATGTGTTAAACGACCTTAAACCTCTTAAGTTAAAAAAAACTTTCTCTGCAAGTGATCAAGATCATGTTTCACAGCTAACAAAGGTTATATAGTAGGAATATCAATCCTAAAAGTGGAAAAAGGGGGAAATAAAGTTGACTTCATTGGAAGGAAGACTTTTTCTCGGGTTTCATGGTCGTAACTTTTGGCCGCTGCCCTCTTCGTGGACGCCTTAGAGCATCTCATAAATCATCACAAGATACGTTTTTAATGCTAAGTTTGCCAATTTCGTCGCCTTGATGAATCGTTCTTCGCTCCTGTACTCGCATAAATCCTACTCGTGTGGAAAGGGGGCTGTCTCATCCACAAAGAAAAAGCCGGTCCACATCAACACACGCTTCCTTGAATCCAAAAACTTTGTGACCAGATTGTCTTATCGTCACATTTCTTCGTAATTTTCACTCATGCTCACGTTCCACCTCCAACTTCCACAAGAGGCGAATTATGAATGTGTCACAATGAGAATTTCTGCTCATACAACCGTGACCGCTTGAGACTACATTATTTCAGCTATCTCAAGGTTGCACATTAATGAAAGGACGTTATTAGTCCCGTATTTTTAATTAAATTTTTATAATAAGGATGATATATGATGAATTACTCTTCATTATTACGTCTCGTTATGTAAGAACTAATAATTGACAGCGCAAACTAATATGGTTCTCCTTGTATTTCACTTTATTCGTTTCTTAAAGTAATCATTTATAATAATTTTCTTTGATATTTGTGATTGCAGTCTCAACGGCAAATGAAACCAGGAAGAATGAGCTCAATCCTTTTCCCCTTGGGTTCGGATATTTGCCATAGTTTACGTCTTTTCTGCATTCCTTCGCTCAAACCAGTGCTCTGGTCTGTATTTGTGACAAGTTTTGGTCTTTACGCCCCGGTCTTTCTTATGGTAAATCACAGTGGTACATATTCCATCTTTTTTAATAAAATGTTTCTATTATATAACAACAATTTTTTTATTTTTTATAACGCAGTCGGAGTTTGGAAAAAATGAAAACTTACCCGGAGGTTCCCTACTTTTACTTCAGACACATTTGGGTTTGGGTTTATCCCTTGGTGTGATTTTGGGAGCTATTCTTACACTGAAAAAGTTTCATTGTTGTCAAATATCTCCTCAAATGCTGTGCTGCATGGCGTGCATACTCACAGGTAATCCATACAGTCATACAAAAGTTGATTCGAACTATAGAATTTTTCAAAATGTTATATATAACGTAATATTGCATAAATCAGAATGAACAATGTGTGGACAATGTGAGTGGTGAAATGTAGAAGTTAGAGCAAGTGTGAGAAATAGCACTTTATCCTCATTTGCACATTTGTGTAGTCATTTGCATTCCACAAATGCCATGTCGCTCCTTGCAACTTCCCTAGTCATAAGTTAGTGTAAGCCCATAAAGGGATCGAATGGGTGAGAAAGAAAGACTTTCTCAATTTGTGCCAAGGGTCGAGTACTCCCATGCATCAATTCTTAGTGACAGGGAAAAGGCCATTTTTGGACCAAAGAAGGATTGCAAATGGGAGGGTCAGTCGTCCATCACGAGTCCACGTGTCTGTCGAAAACCGGGTTCATCGTTTCTTCCGGAATCGGAGAATCCGCTGTTTTCCGCGTGCACTTCCTCGCAACATTACACGACTGCACTTCCTCCACATATTTGGTAGGACGTACGATGAATAACGTGTCCAAAATAGCATGTTTTTGCTATTAACCGTTCCTATCACTCTTTCCTCTTCAGTGAGCACTATTGTTGCAATGTAATCAACCAAAAAGTGCAATTTTGGTGAGAATTACCCCTCAAGTTTTATATGACAGGAGATAATAAAATAATGGAATGTGTGCCGTATAGTACATATTACAAAAAAGAAATCTGTGTGTTTTCCAGGTTTGTCGATGATTGCCATATCGTCAGTGAAAGGATACTACGGCTACTCTCTGTCAGCTTGGATTTACGGCATTGCTCTTGGTAAAACAAATGACTCAATAAATTTCACCTAACCTTAAACCGTGTCCTAATGCCGCTTTGCATTTCGTCCTCCTTTCCCTCTCTTCTTCATTGTATTTCTCACCACAATACACGGCTCACCGGAGAAGTGGAATATTGAGCGCAATAAAATGCATTCCGTTGCTTTCCCTCAGTAGAATCGTTACATACATTATACGCTTATAAGTATACAGTACGACTATATTGCAGTGTCGCAGTCAGTGTCTCATGAAAACTCACACTCGTACCCGCAATTCACATTTGCACCGACACCGTTCACGTCCGTCCCCTGTATTATTTCCTGATGTAATTTATACGACTTGTCTGTTTTCCCCATTCGCCTTGTCCTCCATTTTAAATTAGCTCACCACTTGACGAAATTAAATGCATTTGCACTTTAAATTAACAGTTTTCTCAAAAGGTCCGACGTTGAGGCAAAGATGAATAACTTTTCTTTAGTATTCTATATACACATAAGCAGAAAAGATATGCACAGTGCACAAGCGTTAAATAGTTGAAGCGTTACGACAATGTCAAGTTTTGTATATAGTGTCTATGTCTACTCACTGTGCTCACATCCTTGTGTAATCAAAAGGTTAAGACTAAGACCTAAGACGACCATGAAGAAGAAAGTGTGGGACAAATGTCAGCAATTACAGTTAGGAAAAGCTGTTCAATGTCTTCGTGTATGGTGAGTGACTGTTGAGGCTATGACCCAAGAGAAATTCAATTGGTCCTTTTCACTCCCTTACGACTTGACCGAGTGGAAAGTAATGGGTGAGGAATCTACTAGGGATTTGAGGAACTAAAGTAAATGTAGAACATAAGGTGCAGTGAGTTATAATAATGGATAATCCTTATAGAATCCTTTATGGATTAAGAAAGAGAGGAAAATGAGAATTGAGAATGTCTAAAGAAGAAAGCATAAGGAATTCAGGAATAGTTAAATGGATAATGGAGAATGGAGAGTGAAGGATAGTATTAGGTTTTTAGGTTGGTTCGAGACTTTAGGAAAATGTGTAATCACACCAAAGCTTGTCCATTTGAGTGTGAGTGTGAGTTGGCCACATTATTTATTGAGTGCCATTAAATGTGATCCTTCTTTCGGGTTACATCATTTATTCATGAGGACAGTGTGAGAAGAGAAACGGACACAAGAGCTAACAAGGAGAGAGATGAGACTTACACATTTTGGGCCAACTCGGCCCAAATCCTCCAATTCGCACAAAATGAGAAGGAAGAAGTAAAGAATGGGTGAGAGCATTACAGGAATTCAAACGGAAAGGGAAAATCGATGTGATTTGTACGAGGGAAAGAGACAGATCTGCTGAGAAGAGCAGACGGCTCAAACAATTGCAATTGTGTATCTCACAGACCTCGTCGACAGTCGACGTTCTTATTGTGTTTTGTGGCGTGGCGGCATGGTAAAAGTAAAGAAGAAACCTTTTTCCACTTGGTGTTCGAACCACCAACTTTCTATCTCTTTTTAGTGTATTTCTCTCGTCTTTTCTGATCCACGAAGGCAAAGGTTTTTACGTCTCCTACTGCGTGTGCTGCTGTCTGTCGCATGACCACGATTTGCAACATTGTGTCTATAAGTCCATGTCCCACTTTGAAAAAAAGCAGACAGTTCTCAACTTGCACAATTTAAGTTCACCTCTCTCGAGTCACAATGCAGTAAAAATGTCAGAGCAAATTGTTTCGAAGGTGTGTTTCCACACACGGACTCCCAGAGTAACACAGTCACCCAGTCTTCCAACGAACAGAGTAATTTATGAAGATTTGATCTGTCACAGGGACGAAAAGGAAGAGCCACAAACTCTGCTTCCTCGTCGCCTTGTGTTCATTGACCGAAAATGAGAACTACGGGAGATTTTGCTCAACTTTCTCCTGTTTGGATATACGATATCTTATAATGTGCGTTTCCATTCCGCTTTACCTATCCTAGGCTATATACCTTGCCGGTTTTCTTGGAACCTTCTGCTTTCTCACGATGAGATCATTCCTGCTCTAAGAACCAAGTGATACTTCATCGAATCCCAACGGATTCAAAGAAACTGTATTCAATCTTGTAGTGTT
>JABASF010000925.1:0-29054 GCA_019776145.1 Harlomillsia oculata
TAAGCTCTGACTCGAATCATGGAATCGCCGAATCGACGAATCAATCGCATAGACACAAATCAGCAACCCATCATCATATTTTAAGCTCTGACTCGAATCATGGAATCGACGAATCGACGAATCAATTGCATGGACACAAATCGGCAACCAATCCTCATATTTTAAGTTCTGCATTTGAGAATTCCACGCCGAAGTCCGATGACGATTGCTCCATACTTGTTGTAACAGACGTAATGGCCCAGATGAATATTTTCGACGGAGACGAAAGTTACAGAGAATTTGAACCACAAATGAATTCTACAATTAATGCAAACGCTCACCAACATTTCTGGGTAGCAAAAAGAAAAGAAGCTAAGGACCGTCGTTTCAATAGCGCAATGCTAATGACAATGAGAAAATGAGAATGGCCCTAAATGATACGAAATCGTAATTATTTTTGAACGATAAAAGAAATGGAAATAATGGAAAATGGAATCCTACTAAATCCTAATATTCCCAGTCCCAACTCCCAATGCATATTCCAATTTCCAATGCAATGTGTAAACGTGTTTCATTGTATATTGACATGGACAGAATAAATATTAATTTGCCCCTCACAATATTTCATTGGTGTACGGTGTATTCAGCTTCAGCTGGTACTTTTTAATTATGAAATTATGATTGAACATTGAAATTGAAACTAGACCCTTTGTAACGGTTTTGCAGTTGATACAAAGCCACGCAAGTTCATTCGGCGCACATTTCTGATTCCCTCACCGTATTTCGTACCATTGCATTTGCATTCAGTTTTAAATCAGGTGACATGGACATGACAGTGACTCAGTGACTGTTTCTGACCATTCTGACGTTTACGTTTCTTCGCAACGATGAGTGTTTCAAGTTTTCGAGTGATTCATAAAACATTTCCGTACCTTTGCTGTTCTATTATTTAGGGAATTATAACAGTTCCATTATTATAACATTAATCAAGTTCCTTTTAGAAAAAGTGTATATTTATACTTTATACAAGTAAAAAATACACTAAAATGTTTGGGTTTGGGAAGAAAAAAGAGCCCGAAAAACCACGTCCCGAACGGAAAGGACACAATAGGACGCAGGTTATTTTATTTTTAATGTCTCATCCTCTCATCTATTTCCTATTTCTCGTTTCGATTTTATGCTTTTTCTAATAATGTAGTTGTACATGCTTTCATTAATTAGTTGGACTTCCTTGCCGGATCATTTGATAATGATAAGGATCCTTCTCCGGATGGGGATGAGGCGGATTTAGAAGATGAATTGCTAATGCTATTAAATGAAGGCCCTTTGAAGCCCTCGAACAATGTCAAGTCATCTGGAAATGACAAAACTACCGCTCCCGGCATTCCATCTAATAACAAGACTTTGAACGATATCATGCAAATGTATCCGGATGCGGATGATGATAATGAAGGAGATCTTGATGATGAAGATATAAATGATCCGGATTTGGAGGTAAGTATCATAAAATAAGTTATAGTTTGTATTAAAATTTTTTGGTTTTGGTCTTTTGGTCCAAGTGTCTATTTAGGTAGAGATAACATATTTTCAAATGTTTTAGGCCGAGTTACTCGGACTTGGAGAATACTATTCAGAAGAGACTACGCCTGAAGAGGAGCAATTACCACAACAGCAGTTACCCGTGAAAAGTCCCATTAAACCAGTACTGAAAGAAATCCCTTCGCAAGTAGCCCTTGAAAAGCCGTTGGTTCCACTTCCGCCACAACATGATTCTTTATTACTTTCTATGTCATCGTTATCAATTAATCCACCAAAGGCTGAAGCCGTGCAAGAATATGTGAAAAGTGATATTGATCCGAAATTGGTCGAGCGTTTGAATCAGTATAAAAGTATGGCTTTGACTTTGAAAAAAGTTGGTGACATGGAGGGAGCCAAAGAGTATTTTCGATTATTCAAAGTGAGCAACATAAACTCGTTTCTTCCTACTCTTACTGCTTCACACGTAAATTGTACCGTAAACTTCACGCAAAATGTCAATTGTATTTGCTTACAGGTATTGGATTCAGTCCGAATAAGCGGTGGTGTTGTTAATTGGAACGATTTCCCCCCACCCCCAGAAGCTGCAGGAGAATCCACAATTCGTAATGTTTCTGACAATGCAAGTGCAACTCAAAGTCCGGGCATTCAGCCAACTGCTGGTACCAGTGCGGTTGCAACAAGCAACGAAACTGCCACTGAATCGAACGATAAAGGTTCTGAAAATATTTACGGAGCTATTCCAATTCCAACGTCTATTCTAGACGCTTTGCAACAACGTTTGGCGAAGTATGAATCTGAAGCTGAAAAGGCCGCTGCAACCGGGAACAGCAGTAAAGCAAGAAGAATGGGCCGTATTGTGAAACAATATAAAGATGCTATTATTTCGCACAAGAAAGGTGGTCAAGTAGCTTTCGAGGACCTTCCAACTCCACCAGGGTATCCTCCGATACCTGTAAGTGCTCCAACTGCCGCAAATTCTACAGTTGCGGAACCAGGGCCAAGCCGGATACCGGCAAGAACGGATAACCTTTCTCCTGAAAAACGAGGTGGGCCATCGATTGCAAAACCTTCCGGTTCTAGTTCTTTACAGCCCCAGTCAAGCATTCAACGGGCTGGAAAACAAGTGTCGAAGCTAACACTTCAAGAGAAACAACTGTCGTTAATTTTACTACGACAAAAACAGTTCAAGGAAGCCGCTCTGGATGCTAAGAAGCGAGGTGATACAGTGCAAGCGCTAGAATTTTTGAGAACGGCAAAAGGTTTTGAGAAACTGATTCAAGTATCCCAGGCGGGGCTACCAGTTGATATGAGCTCGGTATGATTAAATAGTAAATAGTAAACAACAAGATATTATTTAATATATGATTGTCTTGATAGTGTTTAGTCTACACGTATACACACATTATTATAAATGTCACCTTATTTTCAGTTACCTGGTGCTCCAGATGCCGTTGCAGCTTTGGAAGATGTTACCTCTGAAATATTTAGTGCAGCAGACTGTATTCAAATCGAAGGAAGCTCGGCAGAAGTTTTTGCGAAGCTTCAACAAGATCTCAAATCACAGATGAAGGTTTTAGAAAAAAATTAATCATAAATACAGTAAATAAAAAAATGAAAAAAAAGTATTATTTAATTTATATTTTGTTATTAGCTAAGTATGAGCTTAAGCAATCATTCTAAGAGCATTGGAGAAGTAGCTTCCGCAAACCGTTTTCAGAGTTACGCACTTGAAACCAAAAGAGATTTAGATAAATTAATACTTGCTGCACGAAGTGGAACCGGATTGCCTAAATACCATTATGAAACCAGGATATTTAGTGTTACCGAGTACGTTAAAGTTTGTTGTGCTACTAATCAAATCATGTAGATTTTAATTGAGCGATGAATGAATTTTGACTTTGATTTAATCTAGATGCAACTCTGATTTGAACGATGATGAAATTGAAATATGTGTCGTTCGAGGTATTAATTTGACAGTGCCTAGTCCGACAGATTTTGTCACATTTGTAAGAGTTGAATTGTCCTATCCTTCGGTAAGATTTCTGTTTCTGAATGACTTGTTAAATCTGTTGCTAGCATATAGCATTATATTTTGGGTTATATATATTATTTCAGGTCGAAGAAGCTCAATCTCAGAAGTCGGGTGTTGTGAAAGATACTAATAACCCATCCTATAATGTCATTTGTAAAATGAATATTAATCGAAAAGCACGGAACTTTCCAAGATTTGTTCGTCGGCACGGTGCCAAGATTGAAGTTTGGTCGAAAGGGTAAGAGTTGTTATTTATTATCTTTGCACTATGGATAGTATGGATACGGATTAACTAACTAACTAAGATGTTTATTTTTTATTATTCATTCATGGTCATTTGATGTTCATAGAGGATTTTTTAAGACTAAAGCCCTCATTGGAACTGCTGTAGTCAAATTAGTGCCTTTAGAAACAAAGTGTACGCTCCATGATGCATTTGACGTAAGTTTGTGTTTGTAGCTTGAAACACTATTATTATGAATGGACATCATTAATCTAAAAAGTTTTGTATCGTATGTTTTAGGTATTGGACGGACGCAAGATTGTGGGTAAATTAGAAGTCAAAATTCGACTACGAGATCCAGTTTCTACAAAGCATATTACTCAACAAAAGCAACAATGGCTATACATTGATATTTGATAAAGAATAATGGAGTTTTGCTATTGCCCGTGTCTTTCCATTTCCATGTATGAATATAAATCAACCGCATGGTATTACTTGTGGCTGTGACTATTATTCGCTCATTTATGGTTTATATGACAAGCACCGTGAACTAGTCGAGTTTCACTTCTGTGTTATTATTTTATAAACGTTTTAATGGAATTTTATGCTGATCAACTGATCTTAGTTCGTTGGAAGTTAAAAATGTTACATCAAAGTCAACCAAAGTCAAATCAAATAAAGATACTTTTAGAAAAAATCTGTTGTATTTGTTTTTCTCTTGTTAACATTGATAGTTAGAGGAATGATGAGGTGACTGATTGATGAGCCCAACTGAGGCCATCAGTCACCAGCATTAGTGGACTTCAAACTTTCCATTAACTTAGAATCTTTTTCAAATTCATTAAACTCGTCAACTGTTAATGCATTCTTCTTCATTTTCTGAGTTTTAATTTTTTCTCGTTTCTTTTGCTTTTTTTCTTTTGTTTTAGACCAAGAATCATCAATTTTACGCTTTTTCATTCCTTTTGGTTCCGGCCACTTTCCAGTCTCATTGAACATTTCCAGTTTTCGCTTTCGCGACTTTTCCTTTTGCTTATCTCTGTAAACAAATATCACGTCTTGTTTAATAATAACGCTAAATGAAACCGAAATCAGGAATAAGATTGTTTTCCTACTTGTATGGTATTGTGTTGATGTCCACTACGACGTCCACAAATGAGTCTGGTCGTTTCCCCCATAATTCAGACATTTTAGGGAATTTCAACAGTCCGTAACATTGAGCAATTTCAGCTAATTTCAAATCTGTAAACCGTAAAATTTTGGAATTAATATCTATCTATACATATTTTTGCTAAGTGTATACAACATCATTCCGAAGTATAGATATAATTAGATCCGGATACCTTTAGTTTTTAAAATAAGACTGCATTCATATTTCGAATACGCCTTGAAATACGACACAAACGCACGCATCCCTTTATCATAAACGCCTCTATCTTTCATTTGAAATTGGCGTATGCGATTCAGGAGTTCACCACTGGTACGCCCAATTAGGTAATCTTTGACGTCTTTTAGTTCCACTACAACCTGAAAACAGGTAAATGTTGACATTCTTCAACCGTCCTTTGGACTTTTCAGTAGAACTAACGCATTCATCGTAAATTACAAAAAGTACCTTTTGATTTAACTGAATGAATTTGACGTAATCACTTTCGGAAGGTTGTAAAAAGAGCAAGGCCTTTCCTTCGTCACCGTTACGTGCTGTTCGACCAGATCTATGGATAAATGACGCTGGATTCGAAGGTGGATCGAATTGCACTACCCAATCTATTCTCTTCGTAATGTCAATGCCACGGGCCATGACATCAGTGCAACAGAGTACACCTATGTTCAGTTACAAAAACGGATATCGTACTTTCATGATTATCATGATTGAGTTCCCATATTCTGATTGAAAAACGAGCACTTACCGGTACTTAAATTTCGAAACTGATCAAAGATCGCAAAACGTGCCTTCTCTTTCATCTTCCCATGCATTGACAATGTAGTTGTTTTAGGCACTAACCTACACCACGAATAATGGTCATCAGTATCAATTAAATGGAGAAAATCTAAAAAATCTTTATATTTTTAAGTTGTAGTAGGAATGAAATCTACCTTTGTAGTAGGAATGAAAAATAATCCACACAAGCACATGTAGGAAAAAATACTAAAATCTTCTTATCCGTTTCTACTTTAATAAAACCTAATAGCAAACGAAATTTGTCTTGAGGCTCCACGAAGCAGTAATAGTTATCCAGTGAAGCTGGAGTTCTCCCACGTTGCTGCTCATTTTGCTTTACAACAACAGAAACTGGGTTCCTCAGCCCTGCCCTAATCAGTTTTACAACTTCTGTCGTTTGGGTGGCTGAAAACAACCCGGTTCGCCTTTGTTTCGGCATGATTTGTAGTATTGTGTTGAGTGTCTGTTCGAACCCTAAGCTCAACAAGGCATCAGCTTCATCTAAAATTAGCACTTCCTACCAGATTAAACATGGATAAATCAAAATTCATTCATTGGCATTAGTAAACGTTCTTTGAAACTGCTGTAAATCTTTGTATTCTTACGAGGTACTTCATCGCGTGCGCAAGACGAGTATCTTCTTTCCGTAATAACAAATCTTCAAGACGCCCAGGTGTCGCAATGATAATGTTGGCTCCTTTGGTAGCAAAATTGTCAATGTCCGTTTGAATGGATGTTCCACCAATGAACAGTAAATGGCGAATGCATTCTCTTTAAAAATTCGGATAGAACTTCGCTTATTTGAACTGATAATTCTCTTGTGGGTGCGATAATGACGGCTCCGACTTCGTGCGGTTTCCAATCTGTATCTTTTCTCTGCAACAAACATACAGTTACGTATATTAGTGTAAAATGTTCTAAACGTTTAATACAGCACTTGAATAGAACAATCAAATTGCTAAACTTACCAACAGAATTTGCAAAGTTGGAATAATGAATGCCAGTGTTTTTCCACTTCCTGTTACTGCTTCTGCTGCTACGTCCTTGTAGTTCAACATGGCAGGAATACATGCGGCCTAAAATAAATTCATGAATCAAAATCGATTGACCTGATGACCTTGTTAAAGTAATCTACAATGTTGAATGTTTACCTGGACAGGAGTCATCTGTTTGTAGCCGAGCATCTTAATTGTATCCAAAATCGGAGAATTAACCAGCAACTTCAACGAATTCCAGCTGACGTCCATTGCCAATCTTTATGAAAATGCACTTAATCCTTACAATATCTTAACTCGAAAATTGAACAAGTTTTCTAGAATTTCAAAAGTCACAAAAAATGTTTTGAATAGAATTAATTAACAGAGAAACGGAACGCACGTGTGAACAAGAAACATGTTTGAATCAAATGCAACCGGAACATTCAGCACAGCCAGCAGCGAATAAAGCTGAATGCGCTAAACTTGAAATTACGTTGGTACGACCTGCACGAAATTCCGGCTTAAAAAAGTGCGATTTATCATAAATAATTTCGTCATAATTTTAATCAATAAGCTAACTTAGGAATTTGGTTTTAGTTCAATACCCATAAAACTGCTGAATTAATTGTGATATTATTCGTCAGAAAGTTTGTACGGTCAAGTTTACAGAAAGTTTACACGGTACAAATTATATCAGTTTTGTTAGGCTGTTTTGAAATAGTGCAAGTGGTTAATTTTATTTAGAATATTTCATAGTTGCTTTTAGTTTTGGAATAACGGTAAATGATTTTGTTTTTATTTTATTAGTATTTTTTCAAGTTTTGTACCTTTTAAGCGTGATCTCTGTATGGTTATTTGCGTGCTTTAGAATATTTAGATATGGAGGACGAATATGATGAATCCATTCATCGTTTGGAAGGATCCACTGGTAATGAAGTTGGTGGTTTAATTATCAAGAAAAAATCACAAGTTGAGCATGAATTCAAAAAACCAGATATTCCAGTTCCGAAGAAGTCCCTTTTGGGATTGGACAGGCTTGCAGGTACTAATTTTTGTGTCATCATGAGTGACAGATACAACTTGTATGCTTGTATCTGTCGCATACTCACATACAAGTATCATACAAGACAACGAGTTTGATTTCTAATAATTTTATTGACACCTACATTGTTTTTTATGTACGTTTTGCAGAAGTCAAACGGAAAGAAAAAGAGGAGCAATTGGGTTTGGATACGAAGAAAGCACAGATGACACCTTATCGTGACGAAACGAGCGACTCAGGTTTTCAAAGGAGATCATCGTCGTCATCTTCATCAGACAGGAAGCGATCGTACCGAGAACAGGGTGAGGATACACCGTCATACGGTGGCGGTGTCAACGTGTCTGCAAAGAGTGCAATTGAAGACAGACAGCACAAGTCTAGACGTGTTGACTACTCGTCTTCAAAAGATAATAGGAGCAGAAATGATGAAGACAGACGTCGCGATGATAGGTACAATTACGATCGACGGTCTAGTGATTTTGAACGGGATCGAGGTCGTCGTAGGGATTACCGTGATCGTGATAGGTACTACAGCCGAGACCGAGACAGACGTGGTGGTGGTGGGGACTTTCGTCGAGAACGTGATGATGTTTCGCGGCGCGACGGTGGAAGTCGTCGAGGCCACGAACGAGAACCTCGAGAGCCTGGGTCTGACAGATCTCACAGAAGTGGTCATGGATCGTCACGACGGGGTAACGACAGCATTAGGTTCAAAGACGAACCGTCAACTCCTGCTTTTAGTGTTTCTGGAACACCAAGTCGGAAAGCGTGGGATGATGATGATATGGGAGGAAGAAAACCGTCTCAGTGGGATTACCCAACTCCGTCAGGTGCAGTTTTGAAACGTGAAGACGAAACTCCATTACCGACACCTGTGCACAAGTTTAACCCATGGGTGAAGCAGCCTGGTAGTAGCCACTTTATGGAAATTCCAGCGTATGTCAAAGTAAAAGAAGAGGAGGAAGAAGATGATCTGTTAAATAAAGATGAATGGGAAGATGAACAAAGGCGACTTGATAGAGAGTGGTATTCTATGGATGAAGGTTATGATGAAGTTCACAATCCCTTCGCCGGAATATCGGAAGACTACACAAAAAAGAAAGAAGAGCAAATGGCTCAAAAGAAACATCAAAGAATGTCTGCACAACAACGTCAAATTCACAAGGACAATGAATTATGGGAGAAAAATCGGATGCTAACCAGTGGTGTAGTTTTGACTGTTGATCATAATGAAGATTACGATGAAGTTAACGAGGCTAGAGTCCATTTATTGGTGCACAATATTGTGCCACCATTTCTGGACGGAAGAATAGTTTTTACGAAGCAATTTGAGCCAGTGATTCCCGTAAAGGTGGGTCAATGGTTACCATCATCATTTCATAGCTGCTTGATTAGATGTTATTAAATGTTTTGAATGTGCTATGTTTTGTTTTAAAATGAAGGACCCAACATCTGACATGGCGTTGATTGCTAGAAAGGGATCTTTGACAGTTCGTACATTCCGCGAGCAGAAAGAACGAAAGAAAGCTCAAAAGAAGCATTGGGAATTGGCCGGGACCAAACTTGGAGATATTTTAGGAGTACAGAAGGAAGAAGAAAAAGTAAATATGATTGGTTTTGTTTCATGTCCTGAAGTGACTATATGTCACTTCCTTAATCATAATAGTACTATGACTATATGGTTTCATTAACAATATGGTTAGGATGAAAATGTTACTGACGACGGGGACACAGATTACAAGAAAGGTCAACAATTTGCTCAACACATGAAAGGTGCTGGGCAAGCTGCTAGCGATTTTGCCAAAAAGAAGTCAATCACCCAACAACGGCAGTATTTACCGGTGTTTGCTGTTCGACAAGAGGTAGGTGAACTTACTTTATGGGTTCGTCTTGTGTTGTGTCATTTAGGGTGTCAGTAGCATTTATTGTCAGGCTAGTCAGGCTTGTGACGATGTAACAATGACCGCGTGTACATTTCACACCATACATTGAAAAGAAATCATTGAACTCTTACATTTCCAATGTTGTACATTTCCCAACAAGGAAAAACTATTGGCACTATGCACTATGCAGGATTAAATCTGATTGTTCACTACGAAATCATTTTAACGACTTTATTCATTCATAATCGAGGAGCTTTGACATGATGCGATCATCTGGTGGTATGATAGGGCAATGAACACGGGTATATTGAATTTTCTGCTCTGTTTACGCTTTGTGTCATTGACTCGAGATTTAGGCTTATTTTCATTAAGCATATGATATGAATAATATGAAGGCTAAAAGGACTGAAGAGTCTTTTGTAAAATGCCGAATTGGTCAAGATTGCAGGTCATGGTGACACGTTGTTGTTGATGATGTATAACAACTATTTTTATGTTATGAAATGTCCTTGTATTACAGTTGCTCAATGTGATTCGAGACAACAGTGTCGTCATCATTGTGGGAGAAACTGGAAGTGGAAAAACAACGCAACTGACGCAGTATCTTCATGAAGAAGGTTGGTTTGGTTAATCCTAAATGAATGTAGAACAACAATTAAAACTAGCTTGTACTGGTCTTCTCCAGCCCGAACTCGAATTTAAATGGAGTTGCAAATATCTATGCTGCATTGTTCTTTACTGAAGAATGTAATAATCAGTTTAAAAAGTCTAAATATAGCTCTTCCCAGCATGCTTAAGCTGCTTGGCTTCTATTTATGTAGATGTTCTCTGTATTTATATAAGTACTTTCCAATGTTAATTTTTTATCGGGTGCTTCAATGTTCATTATTATGTGCGGAAATGAAATAATATATGCCTCGTCATTGTATTTTTAGGTTATTCTAAGCGTGGAATGATCGGATGTACTCAGCCTAGGAGGGTGGCCGCAATGTCGGTTGCCAAGCGGGTATCCGATGAAATGAGTTGTGAGCTGGGCCAGGAAGTTGGCTACGCCATTCGTTTTGAAGACTGCACCTGTGAGGTAGGTTAAATTTTATTGCCAATATGAACTCATGCTACATAATATCGCCTTTGTTGTCCGATGGTACGTGACACTTGTCCATATGCTGTTTTATCGAGAGTAAATAATAACATCATAATACCGTCAGGTGTTGTCATACTTAAGTTCTATGTAAATCATTCACCTCAAGCGGATGAGATTACTTCCTCTATGCCCTTGCAAAACGCATTCAGGTATCCGGTATCCTACTGTCGTCGACTCATAAATGCTGTTTCGACCAGTCGAGAATTTTGCAATCCTGAATTTATTCCTAGTTTCGTAATGCATTCTTAATGACAACAAGTGAAAGCAAATGGGCGCTGCACCAAATGTAAATTGAGCGCATAACTTTATGTTCCTGCCCGTCTGAGCTTTGTATCATGTAACCCCATTAGTGTTTTCAGCGTAATATAATTGGTCATTTACCCTTGTTTAATGTACATACTTGATCGCTTCAATTTACAATGTCGTTTTTGTCTTTGCAGAAAACACTTATAAAATACATGACTGATGGTATTCTTTTGAGGGAGTCACTTCGTGACCCTGACTTGGATAGTTACAGCGCTGTGATTATGGATGAAGCTCATGAAAGGTCTCTTAATACCGACGTCCTTTTCGGCCTTTTACGGGAGGTTAGTAACATTCTTTTCTCTGTACTCTAAGTTTATATAAACTGCTCTTTAATTGGGAGCATATTTTGGAATACGAAGCAGGGATCATGTTCATTTTGCATTCAATATGCTGAAACCAGAGAAAAATTCATTTAGGCTACGTCTCTCATTTGTCATTGGCAAATATTTGATGGTGACGAATGAAGTTGTATAGTGGATGCTCATGCTCATGTATTCACATACTGCGACTACTATATCATTAATGCTTCTTTAGCCTCTTGAATTGTGCGTGCTTGACTGTGGGGATGTTGCAGAAGAAATGAAAATTTTACAGTTTATTGTACAAGAATTTGACCTATGCTGCCTATGCATCATGCATCTTTATTGTACCTCCACAATTTTTTATAATAGAATACTCATACAATGTTGATTTGTTTTTTGTAATTTAATATTTAACGTATCCAATAATTTTCTATATTGACATAATAATATTTCGTTAGGTTATCATTTCGTTCAGTGCCTTCTAGTCTACTTTGAAAGCTCTCCACAAGTTTCACATTTCCATTAAGACACTTCATTCGAATCTACCTACATTTATATTTCTCTTTAGGTACAAGTTTTTGCATTAAAAATAGCAGTAGTACAGAAGGAAAGTTTCATTTGAATACATGTTACAATTGTTGAATACAATTCGTTTGGAATGTAGAACAATATATTAAAAGTATTTTTTCTATTGTGTCACGGTGTTTGCTACCATTTATTGGTATGCAAATGAATATTATATTAACCCCAGGTTTTAATACTAAATAAGCTAAGCGAGATTACCAATAACTTTTGAAAGGTCGCGTCGCATGTATGCAATTTTGCCATCTTGCAAAATTTCGAACTTTTTTTTACACAGATTGGGTTTGCTTTTTCTAATGATCGAAAATAACGAATGTTCACATGCTTAAAACTATAACGGCAGAATGAATGTGAAGATTTGAATCATCTGAAGTTAATGTTAATGGCTAGCGGTGCTGCTCACGCTGGTAGTGCTGCTTGCGTTGCTGGCATTGCTAGCATTGTCATCCACAATTTCTTCTGATGACCAACGAATGAAATCAGCGCAGGTTTGCCACTTGAGTTGCGTCGACGAATGTGCCTGCAATTAAACGAGCAGAAAATGGAGATCACTTGGATTGTTCAAATTAATTGGTTTGTGTCTAAAGAAACGGCAATTCATTTGCATTAACTACGTTGCTGTTTAAAAGCTGTGCAACTTTTTGCATGCGGTCGGTTGTCACAGCTTTATTTATATTTTAGGTTTTCTATCATTATTTTATAAATAATGATTTATATTTTTTATATCGTAGATAGGGCACTAGTTTAAGTGAAAGCTTTGTGTACTTACCGTGCATGCATTTTGAAGGACATCAGTCTTGTTGATGATTCGAGCGGATCCATACATGCCAGAGCCGTTGACCGTGTTGTTGATTCGCATACGACATTCAGGCTGCCAAAAATCCTCCAGGGAAAATTGACCAACTTGACCTCGACTTTTGGATGAGTGAATCAGATGATACACCATAATTTCATCCGGTGGTATCTTAGCTGTAAAGATCAGAAAGCGTCACGAGTTAGTATTGAAAGTTTGTGTACGTAGTTCATGACATTTTCTTGCGTCATGTATTTATGGTATAGGATCACGGCGTAGGTGCGACAATTTCATTATCGTCTGCTCACCGGTACTGCATCTGTGTGCGATTGTGTTTGATTATGTATATTTCCCTTTACTTCACGTAATTGTGTATATCTAACGAAGTAGCGTGTAGAATGTAGATGCGGACGTCGTGGTCGTCTACGAGAAGACACGACGCAATGAAGGAAACGCTTTGCCTTTGTCTCTCAGAGATTCGGTCCTCGTGCTGGGAAATTAGTCTGACTCTGACGTGCGTATTCATGCCTAAATTGTTGTAGGTACGGAATCTGACTTTCGTACATGTGCGACACAGAGAAAAGACTAATTCTTATGCCAATTGGGTAATAAAAGTCCCACCTACAGAAATCCGAGCCTAGGAAAAAAAACGGAGATTGTCTTTTCTTCGATAATTGCGTTTGCGATGCTTCGGTACAGTAACGCCGTTCTATTTCTGGTTGCTCCAGGTTCTATTCTAAATGTGGAATAGCGTTTATAACATACTTAATTTGCAAATGAAGTCGAATCCAACTGAACCTCAAACTTTCAAGGCTTCAGCTGTATATATAGCATGTCATTAGAATCGTCTATAAACTAGCATTAAATTGCAGGATGGAAAACGTTTAAAAAGGTTTCCAAAATTATGTATAATTTCCAGTCCTTTTCCTGGGACAAGTGTGAATTTGGTTGCGGAATGGTAGTGACGTTCACGTCACCTTCATGAAGTGTAAGTAGTAAACTGATACAAAGAATGAAGTTTGGAGATGAGTTTATTATGCATGAGCTGGAATTGATTGCATGGTTTGGACTGGGTTGAAATGTCTCAAATGCCTTTCTGCTGGAAAAGTCATGTCAAATGATGCCTGCTGGGTTTTTGCTGTCGCATACCATTGCAGAAAAGAACGCACAGTGTTTCTGCTCCATTGGACTTTATGCATTGCATTATTTTGTTTAGTGAGGCATGCTTGCTGATAGACTAAACAATGGTACAGGAACGAGAAGTCGGTGTTATCCGAACAAGTGTAAGCACGGGTCAAGGGCATGCAAAATTTTTGCAATATCAAATTATTATAAGGTTTCATGTTATTGAAGCTCAGTCTCAAAACTTTCTCTTGATTTCTATACTGCGAATCTATTGTGATGATTTTCCAAAGTGAAAGTCGCCATGAGATATGATTTGTTGAGGTTTCATGATGTTTGGAGTCATGGGTGCCCGTGAATGTTCGGTGAAACAGAAAAGTTTGCTGGTTGTTTTTGACGCAAGTGATTCACCTTGAAATAAGAAGCGAGGATATGGAAACCAAGCAAACAAATGCAAGGTTTTCATAAAATGTCAATCTTTTGTGTCCTTTTGTACTTGACACTTGCTTGTCTGTTAATGCACTACTACATGTATTATATTTTAGGTTTGTTTCCTTGTAGGGTTGTAATAAACTAAATTAATATTTCATCATTATCCCTAACCATGGATGAGCTTAAGAATTTTAGCTAAAAATCGAATCGGATTTCATTCGCCTAAAACCCACGAGATAAGAACTCGTAATATTCTGAGTAAAAATCATGAGTCAGGGGGAAAATGATACGGTTTCGGCAGGATATGGATATGAGCAAGCAAAAAGTGATAAGAACTCTTACCGGGCTTGTTTGGCTTGCTCTTAGCTTTTGGGCTGGAAGGTTGAGCAACGCGGACCGCAATGCCCCAGTGAGAGCATTTCGTGGTTCTTAATTCCAGAATGTCTCCGCTTCTTACAGTTTTGCAGAAAATTTGATGACAATCTTGGTCAAACCAGTCAGAAACTTTGCATTGAGTATCGTGAAAGAGGGTCATAGTTTCACCCTTCTTGTCTTTCATGATTTCGAGATTAGATGGTCGGCTTCCGACGAATTCAGTCTTTTGAGATTTTTAATTAGACTACTTTGGCACAGCGATTACGCGGGGCTTGAAAAAATTATATGTTAGTCGTGTTTGTATTCTTCTCTATGATTTTCGTGAAGTTCGAAACGAAAGTTGATTGCTATATTTGCTTAACAAGGAACGTCCTGCAATACTATTGTAGTGAAAGGTTGCAACAGAAAGAGAGATGTAAGTTTCACGATGGTTGTAGAACGACTGTGCTTTCGGTCCTTTCCCTCGATCGTCTTTTGTAGTGAATGAGTAGAACCTCCGTCCTGTCAGTTCACCTAGATGAGTTTGTGAATCTTTCAGCGACTCTGTCTTGCACCCAAGCAAAGTCGTGCTGGTTTACTGAAGGTTAGTTGACTTGAGGTACGTAACTCTCTGCCTCGTCTGTACACTGTACTCTACTCTCTCTGCTCTCTCTCTCTCTTGTCGCGCGAGTTCTATTGGCGAGCAGCCCTGTTACACAATGACAATGACTATTGAAGCAAAAGCAAAAACCTCTCCGATATGGTTTTGATTGAGTGTTGGGTTCCGCCTGCCCTAACTATATGGACAATAACGGTGAATGAGCAAACAACTCCTGACAAGACATCCTTTGTTACAGTAATAGTATATATTACGGGTTCAGTTTTTAAGCTAAAGCATTGTGCTTTTTTCAACGCTAACACTTATTAGGAACATTATAAATATATCACAATATCCGTTCCAGGGAAATATATCTTTCATCTTTGCATTTGATATGTATCACGTTCACCCACTATGCTTGTGGCATTGTCGCCACCGGTCGAAAAATCCCGACCCATCGAATTTGGGACATTGCGACCAAGTCAAGACAGGCCAGCAATGAAATGAATGCGATATGGGTAGCATTGTAAAACGTGGCGTATCTTTTATAAGCTTATCTATCTGATACGATATATTGAATGGCAACAGTAATATGAACCATCTTCTTTATATTGTGGAAGTGGAAGGTATACAAACATCATTTTGCTATATATTATGTATACGTACTTGATTAAACATGCTCTTGCTTTTGTACACTACTGTTCAGATTGACGTAGGACACAGCGATATTCTTTATATAGGCTATTTCAGGATGAGAGATGAAGTTTTATATAGGGCTTTGTGGGGGTGCTTTGATACGTTTCGGTTCAAGTATATCGTACATAAGAAAACTGTAAAGATGGAATGGTCGTTAAGTTATTAACTTAAGTCTTGTGCTAAATGTGTAAGTTAGCTATGACCTTAAATTCCGATATGAATCAATGCTTTATTAAAGGAGTGGTTATAGTATTTGAATTAAATACTTTAATTATGCTGTATTTCAGTCGTTTGAATGAGTAAATGGCAATCACTTCACGTGTCATGCTGAGAGCAACCGACGCGACATAACACACCGACGACAAGGATTTAAGGTTTATAACTCCTGTGCTCATACAGTATTGGTCGGTGAGTTTTCAAATCGGTTGAAACCGACTGGGGATTGCGTAAAATTGAGGGCCTCCACACTTGTCAACTTACCACCACCGTCATAAATTAGAGATTTTTGACTTCATAAAAAGGACTTTTATAAAAATTCAGGGATCATGACCTATGATACTGTTTCATACATTCAGGTTAATTCAAAGTCTACTTCTGTTTTTTTGTATTGCATTTTATATGGTGCAAAGGGGTTCAAACATCGTGACACGTCTATAATTTGTCAGATATACTGCTGTGAATTGTACTTCGTGAGATTGTTCAGTTGTTGGAACTTGTCACTTGCCACGTCTGCACAGCATGACGTTTTTTGTACTATGGACCATGTTAGTTAGATCGTATACCTAGTTTATTTTTAGCTGATTATACTTTTCATTAAGCAAATTACATTGACTCTCGAGAGTTAATGCATGTTTTAACTTCATTTTGCTCTCTTCTGAGTACTCGTTGGGGCTATTGTCACAGGCCATGAGTTTGAATCATCTTCGACGGTCTTAACTTTCACGTGATTTTTCTTACCCGCATATTAACGAAACGAGGACTGGGTTGGTTACATTCTGTTTATGATGCATAGTAACGAGTAACAAGGAGTAGGACGTCACGGATTTTATGAGTCATTTTAGTTTGTCGTACGCGTTACATCTACATCTCACCAGGTTTATTGCCCTGTTGATACGAGGAGGTCGACAGTATTAAGCTGTGTTGTTTTCCTGATGTTTACAAAGTTTTTTTGGTTGAAACTTGGGATGCTGTAGCAGATTTTTTTTCAGTAGGCTAATCTTCTTCTTAATCTTACAAATTATTTATAGTTGAAAGTCAAAGCACGTATTTACGCAACCTTTGAACACACAGACGTCTGAATGAACGAAACCTTTAAAATCTGTATCTGTGAGATTATCTGGTTGTGAAACATTGGCCAATGCGTCACTCGTCACTCTATTATGACAGTTGCAATAGCGTTCCACGTGAAATCCTCTTTATGTCCTCATTATTTGCATTAAAACTTTATGACTTTTTATGCTAATCCGAAATTGTAATGTGGTGTTGAACGCTTGCCATGCTAATAGAAGTCTGCAGACTTGAAAAGTTTTCTCTCATTTCTTTCCTTGACGAAAACTTTGCTTTGTTTGGTACACTTAAAATTCTGTAGCTCGCAGGTCTCTTTGCGTTTATTTTAATTTCGTAACGGGAGTTTGACAAATATTTTTATCAATATTAATGTTTAATGACGTCTGTAGGAAGCATGTGATTCAATCCGTCCAGATCCCAACATTGCAACGTAACATTAATTGTGCTAGTTCATTCTAGATCACCTTTTTGAACTGGTTGACCTTCCTAGAAAATTGCGATTGAATTGTATACACTTTTTGTACACTTGTTGTGTACGACGGATTTCGGCCGTCAATAATTTATTTGATGTATATAATTATGAGATTACGACGTAATCATATTTTGTTGGTGGTGTGACGTTTGTTGTAAAGAGAAATGATGCAAAGATGCACGTGTAACTATAACTCTCTCTGTACTTTTATTAATTCATAAAATACACTTACATTGGTGTCGATACAATTTTTTAATGGCAAGTAATTCCAATAAATCACACATTGAAGGTCTTTTCATTATGCGTTGCAATGGGCAATGGAAATTATTGCGTCATTTAATGAAATCTGTTGTGTTATGATTTTTAATTCCGTTAATTGCAATGGAACACTTGAGCTTTGACATTGCGATGAGGCAGCATTGAGTTTAGGGAGGCCAGTGGTGAAGTACATTGATAAATAATTACATTACACTGCAATGGGTGGATACTACGTATGATATCGATATATGTAAAATGCATTTTTGTAGTTGTATAAGGTAAGTGACAGGACAGGAGTGATATGACTGACACAGCTATTGAATGTGGTTTTTGGGAAATCGTTCTTTTTATCTAAAACTGATTATTGGGAAATTCAATTTTAGTCTCGATGTTGGATTTGTTTGATTGTCTTTTGGTGAAAGTCTGGAAATTGTCATTCAGTTTTGCATGTATTTGGAGTCAAGCGTTTTCTATTTTTAGTCTCCATCGCGGCGCCGATACATGTCATGTCAACTGTGGCAAAAAAGTTAGGTGTAAACGAGTGATCAGTAACTAATAGAATGCATTTGTATAATATTATGTGATGCATTTCATTCCTGTATGTAGACTGTAGACGTTGAGAAATCTTGGTATCTCTGTCTAAGTTGCTCTGTTGTGACTTTCCTCGACCTTCTCTGGTACATGATCATGTCAATATTTACATTTTCGCCTATGCAAATGTATATCTATGGAAGGTAGTAATAACACAGCTACTTTGGTTGCGGTTGCGGGCATTCTGGATGTTTTAAACTTTAATGAATTTACTGTTTGTTTTGAAGAATTTTCGAATCATCATCATCATCATAGTCCCGATATTGATGCTCAAAGCTTTACTGAATATAGTCGTTCCTCCATTGTAAACGTCACTAGACGCTAGACGTGAATTAAAATGCCTAACCTAATGTTTTTGTTTGTTGTGTTTATAGTACACTATTACATTGAAAAGGAATTTTTGATGTTGACTTGTTGTTTATGGCACATTATTGTACACAATTACTGCGAATACCTTAGGCTTTATAATGGTAGTCGTAGTGGGTATTACAATTTACAATCAGTCTGCTTTTCATTTCATTTCATTCCTGTTTTTATGTAGTTTGCCGCCTACTCTCTCTCGATATTTGATAGAATACCCACTTTTATTGTACCTTTCATGTAGGAAGTGAAATATATGAAAAGAAGGCTGTTATATCGTCATTTTCAATTGTAATTCTGTGGAGGTTGAGGTCACACATGCTTTTTCAAAAGATTAAGCGTTGATTCGAATATCCATTTATATGTCGTTTGTATAGAGCTTTGAAATTGGATTGTGAATGAGCTATTCTAGGTTATTGAAATGGAAAGAATATCATTTTCACTTTGCATTTTTTGAATTGAAAAATTAAAGCATAATGCCTATGTTTGTACTAAACGACGATATTAAATATAGTTTTGGATGGAAGATGAGATCAAATGAATATATAGAAGACCAAAAATGATTATCCTTTATTCTATTCTCCTTTGAGTTTTTTTAAATTTTCAACACTCGATTCGATGAATCAGAACTTTACTATGGGTCTACTACGGGTATATTATAGATTCTTTTGGAGCACTTCTCCAGCCAAATGATGAATCGGGCGATCTATATAGTTGGTTTCTTGCGAAATTCATTCAAGTTTCGAGATTGTTGTAGCGAATTACTGTTTTAAGGAACGGTCCTCGCGTGACTTGATGTGGAATTAAACTGGACAGTTACTATTATTCGTAGTTTATGTCTTCCCATTTTCGTAGAGATGCATTGATTAGAATTAATGCTTCAAATGGGTATTTGTATTAGAAGTTATGTGTCAGATTTTGAGATTATTATTAGATCACTTTTTATAAGTTGCATTTCTGAATGAATCGTCTGTTGCAAATGTGTAATAATTCCACTAGTCTGTGACCTTCAACTGAGCTTTTTTAATCGTCTTAAATGCAAAATTGTTGACCTCGATTGTTCATTTGCAATTGCGTCAATGAGAAAATGTAATCCGTGGGTTTGGTCAATTTCTTTCTGGTTAAGGTTGTGTAATTTTCATAAAATTAGATCAAAATCAGTTAACTTTCTTCGGGAAGTAAGGAGGAAAAGAATAAAATATCCGCGAGGATGTTTCGTCATTGCATTGCCAGCGTTATTTGTTGTTTGTGACTCTCTGACTCATGGATCTTGCTTATGTCTGCGTACAATTAACTGGATTAGTCTGGAGTGTGTATTTTTTGCTGATTGGAAGAATTAAATTTAACTTCATCTCTGTCATGCATATTATTATTCTGCTGCTGTGTTGTGTTGGGCGAAACTCATCTGCTTAAGCTATTCAAAGGTTTTTATGTGCTATTTTTGCGTCGTGTCACAGAGTCTACAACTGTGCAGTCTTAAATTCGAGATGCCTTTTTTGCTAATGTTAATGCGCTTTATAGGACGTTGACAGAATGGTCTCATTTCTTAACTTTCCACATGCCTAAATGTCGTAGGCACTTCATGGCTAAAACGCATTACACTATCTTAATACTTTTCTCGTCAATGAGCTTTCTGGAGCATGTAAAATACTCTTAGTAGCCAATGAATTAATGATATCTGTTTTGTTGATGTTGTTAAATTGCAGATTGTGGCAAGACGTCAAGACCTGAAGCTCATTGTCACATCAGCTACGATGGATGCAACGAAGTTTGCAATGTTTTTTGGAAATGTTCCAGCATTTACTATCCCCGGACGAACTTTCCCTGTTGAAACATTTTTTGGGAAAAACACCGTGGAAGATTACGTTGACTCGGCCGTGAAACAGGCACTTCAAATTCACCTTCAACCCAATCAAGGTCTGAAACTTTTTTCTCTAATGCCGACGCCGAGTTGTATCCGTTAAAAGGTGCTGATAAAATTTCACTGTAATGTCAACGAGATTCCTGATCTACGTCATTGTGGACAATGCGCACTCATTGAATTTTGCAAGACTTTTTTTTGTAATACTATATACCTGAATGCAATAAGAAACGCTCTTGACAGTGCTTTTTCAGTTGCATTTTAAGTAGGCAGGACTATATTTAGTATGAAATTGAGCTGACGAGACTGATGCAATAGCATTTTGAGCAAATAATAAAGGTTTAGCGATCCCAACCAGTCGACGTCGGTTTAAGCAAGTTTTCTTTTACAGCACAGTAAGCAATATGGGTAGATTTTTGTATTGTGTTTGACACATATAGACACATGTTAATGCATGTTAGGGTCAATTTAAAGATTTGAATGATAAAGTAAACCATATGTCGTCGGTGGCTTCATGCACTTTGTTAACAAGCGATAAGTAACTTCATTCAATGTCAACCGTGTGTCGTAAAGTGACACTTTTTGTATGCCATATATGATGGGAAGTATGATTTTTCCAAAAAGAATAGCGTCCGTATTTATGAAGCTTTATGTAAGTTTTGTTATTGTGTGCGCGGACGTCAATCTTTTCAGTGAGTCTGGTTTATACAGAATTGTGACATGATACAAGCTTGCTCTTCAATACGGATTGGGGTGTGTTTGATTTTGAAGCTTTTGCATTATCTAGCATTGCGGTTTTATACGTCTGGCCATCTGGAGTTCTATTAATATAACGTTTAATATTAAAATCCAGTTCCAGTAATCTAAATCCAGTTTAATGAGCTGACGTTTATGCTGCCTTGTAAATTATAAATTGAGATTGTGGGGTTGTATAATGTGTAATCGTAGCTTTGATGTGTAGGCGTGGTCTGTCGAATGAAGCTGACCGTTGACCACGCAATGCACTTTAATCCTTTACAACAACCAGTCAGCCATGTCACTCGTTCTTGGAACTTGGAACGAAGATCATAGATGTTATGGTATACTGTAGAAATACATATAAAAGGGTTCTGTCAGCGATCTGGTGGTCATCAAACGTCACACAGAAGTCACAAGATGTGCTGCAATGGCATCGTTAATACAAAAGTGCAGAAGGTTAATTGTCCATTCCGCGAGGATTGGTGTGGAAATGAGTATTTTTAATTGAGCAGAAGAAGTCAATGGAAATATAGATAGGTCACGGTTAGGCCACAGCAGGCTTGTGACTGGATAGTAATAATTTGAATGGAATTGACACAATGCCAAAGGAGCATGGGCGGTTCATGACCTTTTGATCCTACGTCTCCCTGCGATGTCCATGTCTGAGGACGTTCGTAGGAGAAGTGGTTTGACGACAGATCAAAGACCATCATGTACGCATTATCTTTTGTAATGCTACTGTTCAGGGTAAATGGTTTAACTTAGCCATGAACTTCGTTTCCTGTGTCGTGTACAGTCCACGAGGATGTTTTTTTCCTAGTTCTTGAGTCACCTTTACGTTTTATGGTAATTTGTTCCGATATGGTGTCACCTTTAACACCTTCCTTTGACTTGCAACTTAGGATTCGTCTCGGTTCCATCCAAGGATATTTTCAGTTTCCTTCAAACGGTTGTCAAACGGATCGTTTTTGCACATTCTCTTTATGCTTCAATCATTATTTATGTGTGTCAGCCTTGTATTATTTCTTTTATTTATTGGTGGCAGTTTTGGGCTTTCAGGAATATCCAAATCCAAGGTTCAACTGTACAATGTTGAACCAGACTAACATTTATTCTTGTGTGCCGGCACGGCACGCCGCTTTCTGTTTGACTGACTCTACTTTACTGGTACAGTGTTATGGCATTTGAACTCGATTATTAATGAACTATGATTCATGCAGGCTGAACGTGAGAAAATGCGATGTCTGCTGACGTCTTTTTAATTCCCTTTTGCCGTCTTATAAGCAGTTTTACGTTCTGTGTTATATTACTATATTTGCGAGACAGACTACATACATTGCATATTAAACAGGAAAATGAGGTCATTACATTGTACTGTAACGCTATCTTTAGTTTATTTACATATTACATGAATTCCAATCAAATGATTTCATGAAAGTTTTATTCTAAAACTATACTCATACAAACTTCGTGTACTGCAAATTAATATTTAAGGTAACGACGTAACGAGGATTGTAGCTGTAGGTAGTAGAGTTTTCTGTTACTTTACTTCCTTTACATGTACGTCAGTAGCGGAGACAGTAGTCCCATGTGTGAAACTAAATACACGCGTCGTTTGTGGTTCCATCAACTTTGACATGGAGTTCATACATTTGGAAGGTTTGGAGTTTGGATGTAAGGATAAATAAATGATAACAACAGATGAGCAACACGTGCAGTCTTGAAGACTATTGTCTTAAAAAAAATGAATATTTGCCCACTTTCCTGGTTTGGATTGGTAAACAACGTAAACGTAAACAACGCTGTGCTTTCATTTGTACTAATGTAATAAATTTGCCTTTTCCCGCAGGAGACATTCTTGTTTTTATGCCCGGTCAAGAGGACATCGAGGTTACGTGTGAAGTACTGACTGAAAGGTTGGGACAATTGGACGACGCTCCACCGCTCGCCATATTGCCAATTTACTCACAATTACCGTCAGATTTACAAGCGAAAATTTTCCAAAAGGCACCCGACGGGATACGCAAATGTGTAGTGGCTACAAATATTGCAGAAACGTCGCTTACAGGTAAATGAACGTGGCTGGGTAAATGGTCATGATATCGTCATGTTGTTTGCTCAGTTCTTTGTGTGATTTTCGTCATGCCATCCATGCATGCGTAACATTAATTGCACGAAAGTTCTCAAAATAGGCAGTATTGTCTAGTTCCGAGACTTCAAATTATTGTGAGACCCTATAAGTTATGAAAGTTTCAATTGTATTATATTTGTTCTTTGTTCTTGTTTACCAAGAAGTTTTACTTTGTCTTTTCTCCTTTTACCGAAGTTAATTGGCTCTTGTTTGTATATGGCTGACAATTTGCTATTGTAAATGTATTATGCATTATACACGTTTAAATGTTGAATATATTGTAAAAAATCTTTAAATTGGATTTTTTCAGTGGATGGAATTATGTTCGTTATCGACGCGGGTTATTGCAAGTTGAAAGTATACAATCCCAGGATTGGCATGGATGCCTTGCAGATTTATCCTATCAGTCAAGCTAATGCAAATCAGCGATCTGGACGAGCCGGACGGACGGGTCCAGGCGCCTGTTTTCGGTAAGTCTGCCAACAGTCGCAGTCTGCTTAATCTATAAGTACACACGACACAAATGCTCTTATGTAAAATGCTTTGCAAAATTAGTCGCAAATATGGTTGGAGGACTTAATTGACACTAGCTATATCTAGTTGATGTCTACCGTCACTTGTCACAAATCACAACGCGAGTGACCTTGAACCGTGCATGCACGTCATCCTCACTCATAAAACTGTTGCGATTAATTTTATTCCATTATGATTAAGAATGATTAAACATGTCCATGAGAATTAAACGCATTGACGGCATTTCGATATTTTTGTCCTAATTTGTTTGCAGATTGTATACAGAGCGGCAATACAAAGATGAACTGTTGGTGACGACAATTCCAGAGATTCAAAGGACTAACTTATCTAATGTTGTTTTGTTGCTGAAATCACTGGGCGTCCAAGATTTACTTCAGTTCCACTTTATGGATCCGCCTCCACAAGTAATGAATTCGTCCATTACTTTTTCTCCTGAAGGTGATGTATAATGCATGGATAAAACAATTTACTTTTGGTTTTAGGACAACATGCTCAATTCCATGTATCAACTTTGGACATTGGGTGCATTGGACAACACAGGCAGACTAACTGATTTGGGAAGGTCCATGGTCGAATTTCCACTGGATCCAGCACTTTCTAAGATGTTGATCGCGTCTGTGGACATGGGATGCTCTGCAGATATTTTAATTGTTGTGTCTATGCTGTCTGTTCCTGCTTTGTTTTACCGCCCGAAAGGTCGAGAAGAAGACGCTGACGCTGTTCGCGAGAAGTTTCAAGTTCCAGAATCTGATCATCTTACATATCTCAATGTTTACAACCAATGGAAGCAAAACTCGTAAGTTTTGTGTTGTTTACGTTATGAAAATGCAGTTTGTTTTTTATCCTTCCTATTGATTTGACTTTACATTTAAGCCGCTTCGATTGTTGTATGTCTGATTAGGTACTCTGGAACATGGTGCAACGAACATTTCATTCATGTCAAGGCTATGAGGAAAGTTCGTGAAGTGAGAAGTCAACTCAAAGATATTATGGATGCCCAGAAGATGAAAATTGCTTCGTCTGGCACCGACTGGGACGTTATTAGAAAATGTATTTGTTCCGCTTATTTTCATCAAGCGGCTAGGTTGAAAGGAATAGGCGAGTATGTTAACTCTCGTACTGGAATGCCCTGTCACTTGCATCCAACATCCGCACTTTTTGGAATGGGATTTACGCCTGATTACGTTGTCTATCATGAACTCATCATGACGCACAAGGTTAGTTAGCAAATCACCCTGTGCTCTTTGACTATAGCTTTCCGTCCCTCCTGTTAGATGTTACTATTTGTAGCTTTCTAATAATAATTTTTAATGAACTTTGTTTCTGCAGGAATACATGCAATGCGTCACAGCCGTTGATGGCCAATGGTTAGCTGAACTTGGACCAATGTTTTTTTCAGTGAAAGAAACAAGTCGGTCTCGCATGGATAAAAAAAAAGAGGCAATTGAACATCAACGGGACATGGATGCAGAAATGAAACAAGCCGAAGAAGACCTGAGGCGCGAAAAAGAAGAACAGATAATCATGGAGAAAGCCAAAGCCCGTAAATATGATATTGTAACTCCGGGGCGTTCCGAACCAAATACGCCAAGAAGAGCACCATCAAGATTTGGAATATAGTTCTGGACATTGATATAAGATTGTGTAGTATTATTAGTGTTATCGTTTTTATTACGTTTTGACTCTAGAAATTATTAACAAAGAAATAACATTGAATGTGAATGAAGAATGCTTCATTTTTGATTTGACAGATAAAGAACGATCATTAAAAGATACATTTTAACTTTCAAGCAGTTTCATTGATCTCGTTGGTTTCGCCCGTTATTTCATTTTCCAGCAGATTTTGCTGAATTTCAGCTACAACATTCGGATTTCTCTTGTTACGCCATACTTTGAATGCAATCCCAAATACAGTCACACTCAATATTACGCTCAAAACGATGACAGCAACAAGTAGTCCGGTTGAACTAGGAGTATCCGCATACTTTTTCTCATGATCATGATCAAAAATGCCAGTATAATTTTGGAAAGGGGGAAGCAAAATTGGCAATTCACCAAAGGCCGCAAATGAGCCAGCTTTCACACAATAACTAATTTGGCAATCTTTGTAAATTAGAGCAGTGTGCTGTGTGTATCCGCCAGGGCATGTTTTTGCAACCTCCGTGATCGTGTTATTAGAAAGGTTTCGGTTGGATCGCAATTTGAATAGTTTCAGATCAGTTCTGTCATACAAAGGATTGCTTGCTTGGCAGCTAAAAAATCCACCAAAATCAGTTCTAAATCTGGATCCAAGTTCATAGTCATTGCCTATGCAAATTTTCAAGTTTTCGAACAATGTTGCTTCAATGTATGTAGGAGGACATGATTGCTTTTGAGTTGTGGGATTGTCCATTTTTGACGTAAACAATCCTCCGAACATGACACCCGTATTCGCTGAAACGTTGGTTAAAGCAGCGCACCAGAATGACTGCACCGTGACATCCGAGCAACAGGTACGACGATGCCACCAAAACCAGGACTTGAATGAGCAGTCATAGCAAAAGTTTTCTTTTGATGTCATCAGGAGAACAGGTGAATAGCCAACTGGGCACGAGTAGTCCTGTGTCAATACGTTTTTATGCAGAAACCTGTTGCATTCTTTAAGACTCTCCGCTGAATCATAAGCACAAGTTTGAAAGACTCCTCCGAACGTAAAGTTGTTGGCTGGTTCTTCGCACATTCCGTTGTCAATGTTGGAATTGAAGTCAAAGTTCTTTGAACCGAGTTTCATGCAACCAACATGTTTATTGTATTTGTAGTACTTGTTGATCGTATTTTGTAATCGTAGTCGCAGCCCGTCAACAGTTTCAAGTGATTCATTAGAAAATGCACTCGGAGTGATAATGAAGTACAGAGGATCGCCTTCTCGATCAATCGGTACTAGGTTTGATGGAATGGAAATTCACCCAAGTGTCTATGGATAGATTACCAGGAAGAAGAAGCATTCCTCCGTACGAATTAACGTGGGATGCTTGCAAACTCTTCTCGTACGTGCTTGCTGTTGTCGAATTGACAGATGTGGAATATTGTGTTCCAAAATTGAAATGGCTCGTGAATCGTGCTGAAGCCGCTGCTTTGATAACTTGTGATTCAGACGACAGTTGTGCTCTGTAGTCCCTGGAAATGTAATCTTCTTGGAAGATGAGAGCTCCAGCGTCCACTCTTGTAATCAAATGCGTTCCGTATTCTCTGCAAAGCATAAATGTAAAATTAACGTTGAAAAAAATGAACATAAATATTTTCCATACGTCAAAATGATAAACGGAAGAAGCTGCATACCTAACGATAATTTCCAATAAGTAATCCACAGCTTCATCATTTTCAGATTTCATTGCATCAATTACTTTCTGCAAGCTGGATTTCAACTCCGGATTGATTTCAGCAGAAACGGAAGTGACGACTGTGTACAAAGTGTATCTGGCTTGTACTCTGGTCGTCACCGTTTTCAAATTCACTTGATTTGTTTTACAGTGTTGATGATCATCGGAAAATGATCCACTGATTCCAAAAGAACCAATGCCCACATCCACGTTCATATTGATAGACTTTGAAGTGGTGCTTGTGTAATTGCTCCAGCTGTCATACAAGTCGGAAAAGAGTTGAACATCACTCTCCTGAACTGGAATAACATCCATGTTGTCCGGAATTTGAAGAAGACCATCAGGAGTGAATTTGCAATTTTTGTATGTGAGCTGAAGAACCTGGTCCATTTCCTTGTTCCTCAAGTTGCACCAACCGCGTCCTGGAAGTGCCTTTAATGTCAATTTTGGTGGCGTGGATCCACAGTCATTGACATTTTCTGCAATGACGGACACCACGGTTAAAACGTAAAGAAACAAAAGTCCAATCACAAAACGAACCATTTTTGCTTCAGTACTTAACACTCTGAAGTTTATTAAGTTCACGGCAATAAACAAAACTCAACGAAACAATAAACAATATTAATAATGTTTCACAGATTCTGGTGTTATGTTGCTGTTTTGACTCAAAAATGCAGGAATGAGCCACAAAATCGCATAACCTATAAAAAAAATACTGCGCAAGATAATATTAGCAAATATTTGTCACTGTTTCGATTTGATCTGCTAATGATGTCAACCGTCCAAATAAATTGTTGTAATATTGATGTGGATGACGATTTGGACGATGACGATTGACGATATGAGTATGAGTCACTGTCACTAATCACTTAGTAGTTTTTGTTCATTACGTGCAATTGAAGGGTGCAATTCGTGCAATGTGCAATGCAATGTTTTTGTTTTTTATGTGTCGTCGTCGTCGTGCTGCGTCGTGTCGGTGTATTTGTATTCCAAGACGTGACGATTCTTTACTTTTACGACTGTCGTCAAAATAGCACTGCTGCATGGAAGTGTTTATTGTGAGCTGGAAATATATAATATAATATAATTAATGCTCTTTATTTGTTGATTTTTACTGCTTACATTTATTGCCATTTGTTATTGCGTTGAAATTGAAGATGATGATTCATCTGCCTGCAAGACTTTATGTGGTCGCGGTTGTATCGTCAAATTGTGACAACGACTCGTTTCGAAGTTCCGTTACATGTTTCTTATTTATTATGATGTTATCAATAACCTGCGACTTTCCTTATGAACTTTTTACGTCGTTTTCTTCATAATATGCATATTTGATATTATGCATAGTTGGTAATTTTAAAGTGCGCAAATGCGACTTTGTAAAGCACATTGTAAAATTGCAAAGTGGTGGCAAATATTTATCGTCTTAGGACGAAAAGTGGTAAACAATAAATGCAAATATTCATGGTTATAGGAAATAGATAGCGTATTATCGCGTCACAAATGGAACGGAAGCGTTA